>PVJC01000768.1:0-110471 GCA_004026665.1 Murina feae
GGCCTGCCTCCCAAGCTTGCCTACTGCCCATCTTCCTCCAGCCACCAGAAAGCAGGGAAAACCCCGCCTCGTGATCAGGCCAGCCTTTTCCTGCTCCCTGATCCCCGGAAGGGACCTGGGAAGCCACCAAGCAGGCCGCCAACTCTTTCCCACTCACCTGTCCCTTGCTGCCTTCCTTTCCCACTTCCCGGTGCCGCCAAGGGGTCTGGGGAGCTGCCAAGCAGGACCCTGGCCCCTGCAGCCTTGCTTTCCCGCTCCCCGGTGCCCCGCAAAGGGCCTGGGCAGCCACCAAGCAGGCCGAGACCCCCCCTGCCGCCTCTTACCCGCTTCCCGGTGCCCTCCAACCCTGCCGCCTCTTTCCCACTCACGCGTCCTGGGTCCTGCGCTGTCCCACCCTGCAGCCGCTCTGTGCACTCGGGAGGTCCCTCAGCCTGGCCTGTTCCCTCTCACAGTCTGGGACCCCTCGGGGGATGTCCACCTGCTGGCATGCCTGACCAGCCTGGGTGAGGGGCTTTAAGGCTGCCCACAGCTCCCATTGACCCAACGTCCCAGCAAGGCTGGCTGGACGCAGGTTCTGGAGTTTTTTCTCCTATAATTGATACTGTTCCTTGAAGGCCTGGAGTTATCTTCTATAATTGATACACTGTTCCTTTAAGGCGGCCTTCTAACTAACTGAAGCCTCCTCTTTGCTTCACCTCGCAGTGTCTATAATGAAACAATTGTTACTTTTACTGGTTAGGCCGGAGCTGCTCTTTCCTTCAGCTCTGGAGGATTCTATGATTGTTACATTGTTTCAAATGTTTCAAATCTGTTTTGCTAGAGGCAGTTTAATCGGAGCTGAGCTGAGCGGGCGCAGCTTCACTTTCGCTCCTGCCGCAATGGAAAGGGCTGTTTACTCAGGTCCTTGAGTGGCGGCCGCCATGTTGGCTGGGCTAATTTGCATACAGCCGCTCTGATCGGCTGGTAGGCGTGGCTTACCCTGTCTCGGAGAAACGGTTAATTTTAATATTTCGCTTTTATAGAGTAGATATGTGTCTATTTGTGTATGTATTTATTTATTTAAAGGAGATACTTGTCTACATATACACACACACAGAGAGATGTGTATATAAACATCCATATATATAAAAGCCTAAGCGACCATTAGGACCAAATGACAGGAATGACGAGACGACTGGCCGGTAGCTATGATGCGCAATGACCCAGACCTTGCTGCTGGGGCCATGACAGCCCCGAATCTGGTTCACCAGCACCCTGGACCCAGACAAGAAGGAGGAGGGAATCCGATTCCTTGTGGAATCGGCCATTGGTTAGCTTGCTGCTGGGGCCAACCTCCTGTGGTCCCTCCCCCAAGCCAGCCAGCCGGCCTCCCCCGATTGGCCCTGATGGCAGGTCAGGCTGAGGGACCCTACCCATGCACGAATTCATGCACTGGGCCTCTCATCTATATAATAAAAGCCTAGTGACCATTAGGTGGAATGACCAGAATGACCGGTTGCTATAACGCACACCTGACCACCAGAGGGCAGATGCTCAATGCAGGAGGTGCCCCCTGGTGGTAAGTGCACTCCCACAGCTGGAGCACCGTTCAGCCAGAAGCTGGGCTCATGGCTGGTGAGTGCAGCAGCAATGAGAGGAGCCTCTCCAGCCTCTGAGGCAGTGCTAAGAAGCGGTGAGTCAAGCGAGCAGGCAGGCGGTTAGGAGTGAGGGGTCCTGGATTGCGAGAGGGCGCAGGCCGGGCTGGGGGACTTCCCCACCCAAGCACAAATTTTGTGCATCAGGCCTCTAGTATATGATAAATTCCTAGAAATGAAATTGCTCAGTTAGCATATATATGCATTTTTAAATTTTGATAGATACTAACAATATTAACAGAATGGTCTCCACAGAAGTACCTGGTAGTGACCCATTGAATTCTCTTTATGTGAACCTTAACAATTAGATTGTATCCTCCTTCCTCTATTTTTTCATAATATCTGAAGAAGACCTTTATACAGGATAACACTCAAGATGCAGAGTGGCAGTAAGGAGCTCCAGCACCTGGACAGATTGAGGCCACCTCTGACCATTTTGGCTGGGGACAAGAGGTAGGAATAAAAACATCTCCAAAGGATCATTGAACTCTGACTTCATTTGGCAGTTCCCCCGCCCCTTCCTTTCTACTCCGTATGAAATATCCCTCAGTTACTCTGTCCCGCCCATTACCTTGAACGATGTCATCCTGCCGCTGTAGAGTAGGTCGGGGAGGGCGAGTACACTCTCTATCAGAAAACCCTTTTTCAGGGTTCCTGGAGGCTCCACCCCCTTCACTAAAGGATTGGGGCAGGATCCCAGCATGAACCTGACGTAACTGTTCAAAATCACTGAGGGCGGCACTCACATCCCAATTCTTTCCTGTCAGGACACAAAGCAAAAAGGGAATTTGGCACGTAGAGTATAGGAAAATTGAGGAAAAGCACTACATGATCACTCTTATCATTCCTATCAAAACTAGCAAGCATATACTTATGCACACTCCAATCACTCTCCTTTCCTTACCCTGCTTTAATTTTCTTCATAACACTTCTATCTGAAATATCATAATTTATTTACTTTTGTTTATTTCTTAACTAAGCTCAGAAATTGTCTCTCTCTACTGAAAGGGCCTTTAGAGACCCAGTAACCTCATTTTACATATAAAAGATATGACACCTAAAAAATTAGAGTGATTTAGCCAAAGTCACATCTAGTTTGCACTTGGGCCTAGCAGGAATCAAGCCCAGGTCTCCTAATTCTGTGATCCAGAGAGTTCTTAACCCAGATGTCCTTCAGGGTATCCTAAGCTGTATGAAATTGTACACCAAGTTATAGGTATGTGCATTTTTCTAAAGGAAGAGCTACTGGCTGTTACCAGATTATCAAAGGGAATTAACCCACCCAAATTTAAGAATCACTGCTCTACTGAAGACCCTAGAAGACAGATTTGTCATAATGAATTTTTCTGTTGCTTTCTCCAGTTAAATTATTCAGTAAATAACATACTGCATAATTTTCACATTTCCTTCTGTTCTATTCCATCTGTTACCACCTTCATTCAATTCCTATCACCTAGTGTCCCACCTCCAATCCACTCTAAAGAATTTCATGAGAGCCCTGACCGGTTTGGCTCGGTGGATGGGGCATCGGCCTGGGGACTGAAGGGTCCCAGGTTCGATTCTGGCCAAGGGCATGTACCTTGGTTGCGGGCACATCCCCAGTGGGGAGTGTGCAGGAGGCAGCTGATCGATGTTTCTCTCTCATCGATGTTTCTGACTCTCTATCCTTCTCTCTTCCTCTCTGTGAAAAATCAATAAAATATATTAAAAAAAAAAAAAGAATTTCATGAGATTATTCTTTCTAAAGTACAGTTCTAATCATTTCAATTTCATAATCAAAATCTTTTACCATTGTCTCTGTATGACATTCAAGGCTTCCTATAACCTGGTCTATTTTTCTAGCCTTTTTTCTGTACTTCAATTTTCCTGGCTATGAAAGTGGAGATTATATCATATTGGGTTGTTATGAAGATTAAGTTAATTGAAAGCACTTAAAACAGTGCTTGATATACAGAAAGCATTATATATGCATTTAATGCTGTACTGTTATATTTCTTGTTTTATTACAATTATCTAGTTAAGCCATATTTATCATCTACATCTGCTGAATTATTTCTGTACCATTATATCCACCATTTGGTCCAACTCCCTCTGCTCACTCTGTTTCAGTCTTACTTGCCTCTTCGCCATTCCTAGAACATACTGAAGACTGCTCCATCTACGGCCTTTCCATTAACTATTTCCACTGCCCTTTCCCTAATATGTTCTACACAGACATCTCCTCAGGTATTTGCCCAAATTTCACATTCTTAATAAGGCCTACCCTGACTACCCAATTAAAAATCACAACCTCATCATTCTTCTGTTTTCTGTAACACCTTATAAAAAACTTTAAAATTTACTTGGTTATGTTTATTGACTATCTTTCCCACTATAAGGGCAGAAATTTTTGTTTGTTTTGTTCAAGTATCTACCACCTCGCACACAGCAGGTACTAAAATATTTTTTGGAAAAGAAGCACTATTGTCCTAATGAATGACATCTGTCTTAAGCACTGGACCCTATATTTTCAACTGTCTGCTAAACTCCTTAAAATCAGGTCCTCCTAAACAATCAACATGTCCAAACTCTATATTTGTCATCTTCCCTCCCCAAACCTCTATCTATATTCACTGTATTAGTAATGGCATCACAATCCCTCCAGGCCAGAAATTCAGTCATCTTCAGCTCTTCACTACTCCTCACATCCCATTCCTCCTCTCCCAACACTAGTCAATCCGCAGATGTTTTTGTACCCGCAAAACATCTCTCAATTCCATCCTTTCTTGGTCATTTCTATTGTCACTGTCTTAATTCAAGTTCTCATAACCTTCACTGGTCTTTGTATGCACAGAGACACATATATAGCTTTTATTTATTTTTAAAATATATTTTATTGATTTTTCACAGGAAGAGAGAGGGAAAGTTAGAAACATCGATGAGAGAGAAACATTGATCAACTGCCTCCTGCACACTCCCCACTGGGGATGTGCCTGCAAGCAAGGTACATGCCCTTGACTGGAATCGAACCTGGGACCCTTGAGTCTGCAGGCCGATATTTTATCCACTGAGCCAAACTGGTCAGGGCCGCATATATAGCTTTTAAAATCATTTTGGGAGGAGCTCCTTAGTCTCTACTCCTAATCTCTCCCCTCTCTAATTCATTCTTTATATTATAACCTGAGTTAACTTTTAAAAAAATATATACCTTTTTATTGATTTCAGAGAGGAAAGGAGAAGAAAAGAGAGATAAAAACATAAATGATAAGAGAGAATCACTGATCAGCTGCCTCCTGCATGCCCCTCACTGGGGATCAAGCCCGCAAGCCAGGCATGTGCCCTTGACCAGAATCAAACCCAGGACCCTTCAATCCACAGGCCAACACACTATCCACTGAGCCAAACCAGCTAGGGCCTGAGTTAACTTTTAAAGAAAAAAGTACAAGACAGAAAGAAAGATAGAGACAGAGAGAAAATGACATCAGGTCCTTTGATTCCCCATCTAAATTATACCTTAAATCCATCCACTTCTCACTCTATTGCTGCCACTGTAGTTCAAGTAACCATCTCTCACCTAAACTATGGAAATATTCTTAACTGATTTTACTGCTTTTTCTCTGGCCACCTTCCAATGCGTTCTATATCCTTCAATCAGTACATTGTTAAAAACTCAAAACCAATCATGACACTCCCATTTTATTTATTTTATTTTTCTAAAATATATTTTATTGATTTTTTACAGAGAGGAAGGGAGAGGGACAGAGAGTTAGAAACATCGATGAGAGAGAAACATCGATCAGCTGCCTCCTGCACACCCTCCACTGCCTCCTGATGTGCCCACAATCAAGGTACATTCCCTTGACCGGAATTAAACCTGGGACCTTTCAGTCCGCAGGCTGACGCTCTATCCACTGAACCAAACCGGTCAGGGCGTCACTCCCATTTTAAAATCACTCCCATTTTAAAATCCTTCACCAGCTTCCCACTGAAAAAAGTGAAATTTAAACTCTACCATTGCTCTAAAAAGGCCCCCCACTTTCTGTTTCCTGCCTATATAATGAGCTCCCTACCTCTTGCTCCAGTCTTCCTACCTCACTCAATATTAGTTTTTACAATGTGCCAAACTCTCTCTCACCTTAGGGTCCTTGTATAATCTATTTCTTCTACACAAGACTCTCAGCTACATTCCTTTGTCTTGCTATTCCTACACATCCTTCTGGATTCAGCTCAAATGTCACTTCCTCAAGAAGGCCTTTCTGCACTCATTAATTTTGGTTTCTTTCTTACACTTCCATAGCATTTCTTACATTTCACAGCATGAGTGTATGTGCACATGGGTATGGATGTGTGTGTGTGTGTGTGTGTGTGTGTGTGTGTGAGAGAGAGAGAGAGAGAGAGAGAGAATATGCAAGCATTAATTTGTAATATAATTGTTAAGAGCCAGACTCTGAAACCATATTACCTACGTTTAAGTCCTACTTAACCTCTCTGAACCTCAGTTTTAAAATTGTAATGCTGGGAATTTAAATCCTACTCTTCCACTTCCAAACTAAGGCTCTACTCACAGGCAGCTAAGCAAATGTCCAACTGTCACACCTTTCTAAGGGCTGACAATTTAAAAGATTACCCTTGTATAGTAAGAACTTGCCCCTTCCACCAAAGGCTTATCTATTTGCATCATCATCAAAAAAGCACCTATTGATGCCAAACAAAGAATCCTACAAGGATTCCAAGCCTTAATAACCTTAATAAAATCTAGAATATTCACACTTATATGTATATACAGATATAAGTAAATAAAAACAGCAAAATGAAAACATTAAATTTATTCACTCTACATAGAATTACCCATACAAAATGGGAAGGACAAAAACAAAACCATGGATGATACCAAATATGAAAATCCACGTGATTTATATGTAAAGAAGTCTTAAAGATCTAGAGTTATTCTTTTAGTGAACTAATATAAAATTTTACTTGCATTACCTGATCATAAAATAGCAGTGGTGAAAGGTACCCTAAAAGAACTCAAGGTGAAAGGAGGAGCTTGCATTTTAAAATATGGTGGGTTATACACAGAGTAGATTAACTTAAATGTAAAGCCTACCATATACAAAATGTCCTCCCAATCACCTTAAATGTTTCAAATCATCCTGGTAAGTATCACATTTTACTTTCTTTTTTTTTTAAATATATTTTATTGATTTTTTACAGAGAGGAAAGGAGGAGGATAGAGAGTTAGAAACACCAATGAGAGAAACATCGATCAGCTGCCTCCCGCACACCCCCCACCGGGGACGTGCCCGCAACCAAGGCACATGCCCTTGACCAGAATCGAACCTGGGACCCTTCAGTCCGCAGGCCGACACTCTATCCACTGAGCCAAACCGGTCAGGGCCACATTTTACTTTCTTCTCATTCTCCCCCAATGACCTCTTACCTTCCAGGAGGTCTCGGGCCAGCCCTGGCTCAGCTCCTGTGGAACGAACAAAATCTGACAGGACAGCATCCATGTCCAGGGTCATGTGATCATTAAGTACTTTCAGGCAATGGATGTAGGGAGGTCATAGATCAAAATTCAAGCCTCCACCTGAGGAAGAAATAAACACTTAAGGCTCAAATTACACTGGAATGGGATGAGCGTAGCCCGATTTCAGCAGCTTCTTAACCAAATGGGGAAATTAACTATCCTAGCTTATTTATTTCAATTGAACTTATTATGAAGAGTAGCACTTAGTTTCCTAATTCCTTATTAATTTCTTAACTACTTCATTAACCACAAAACCATAATACCACTCCGAATGCTTTCCCCCCACTTTCTAGGGTATTATATTTCTACCCATCAGTTTGCTTATCCAAGGGAGCAGCAGACTACCACCCTGAAGAACTTCCCATCTGCATTATTCTCTAATATAGCATCTTGTTTATTTCCTTCCTGGCACTTGATATACTCTGAAATAATTTTAATTAGTTGCCATCTAGCCTTCTCCTCTCATATGTAAGTTTCTTGAAAGGAGGAGCTGTGTGTGCTGTTCACTGTGTCTCAGCATGTATCCTCTGGCACTTGGCACCGTGCTCGGCATACAGGCTCTCAGTAAATATTTGCTGAATGAATGAATGAATACTATACTCTTAATAACTTTACAGGTGACCACTCTTCTAACGCCAGCCGAGGAAATGGGAGAAACAAACTGATAGCTAGAACAATTCAAAATAAAACTGTTAAGTTATTACACAAAGTGGAGATCACAAAGGTTCATAACAAAAGTCAATCCTTGTCCACTAACTCCACCCAGGACAAATGATTGCCAAATAAGTTCACCTGAAAAAGATCTCTTCTTTCAGACTTGACTTTGGCAGAAACTGTGTCCCTGACTGACAGCCTGGCACCAAACCACATTCCTCTGAAGTTAGTAGTCCCAGCTGAGGAAGCAATAATGGAATGAAGGACACACTCTAACTAAATTCTGCCATATCAGACAGGTTGTTTACAATTCTCTGTAGAAGAAGACTTGTTCATAAAGTCATCAGTGCCCTACCACACTCACCAATCTGCCTTTTGGGGAAGGCAAAAGTAGAATTTTTTAAGGTAACAGTGTCTGTCTCTTCAGAAACATGTAAGATACTCTTATCTTCATACCACCCTTGACCCCAGGTAATAGATTGTTTAGTGTTGTGATCAGATCTTGATTTTCTGCATTCCTTAGAAATATTAAGGCAATCATTTGGGGGTTATAAGCCTAGTAGAAGTCACTACTTGATAACAATGAATTTTTATATGAGAGAGACAGCAAAATAGAAAGTATTCTAACTTGTACTGTTCCAGTAGTACGAGAGATCTATGGGTGACGGGACATGTTATATTCATATTTATAACCCCAACACCTAACATACATCTACAATATCATAAGCAGTAAATGCCTGGTGAATAAATGATTAAGTGAACCTAATTAGCTACCACTGAACTAATCAATCTGAGGCTTTAACTTAACAGACCAGAAATCCTAGAGTACTTCATTTCACTCCTTTATTTCTAAGGGCCTTTCCAGTCCAACTCTTGAAGTTTTAGACACTCTCCTTTCTAAAGAAACATCAGCTCTACTGTCACTACTTCCACCATCCTCATGTCGTATGATTTTTGCCTACACCTATATATATTAGCTGGGTGACTTTTGTTAAATTATGTACAGGGTTTTAGTTGCCTCTTCTATATCCTAGACTTGGAGTCAATGACTTCTAAAATCCTTTCCAGATTAAAAAAAAAAAAAAAAAACTTCAGTTCACTACAGCCTCATAAACTATGATACTTATATTCTCTTTTGGTCTATGTATTATCAATGTCTAATTTACTTCCATTTCAATATCACAGTTGTCAGAAAAGGCTACAAATGCATAAACAACTTTTGCCTAAGATATCTCAAATTCAGAATGTATAAAATATATTCGTTCCTTACACTCAATACTTAAGAATTAAATTCCTTCAGAATTCATAGATGAATGAATGGCTTTTCCCTCCCCTAATACGGGTAAGAATTCCTTCTCTGGATCCATTTCAGTCACTGTCTTAGGTCACAGGAGATGGTAGCAGCCCAGGTAACTGAAATGCATCAAAAATCCAAAACCAAGAGCATGCTCGAAAATGAATTTCAATCCTCTAAAAAAAACAAACAAGCAAAGAAACTTAGTAATTAGCCACTTTAATAACCTCCTGAAAGAATGTGGGAAATACACAATAAACAAACAAGCAGGAATCAGCACAAAAGTGCTCAGTAAGAGTTGATTAAGCCCCAGGCAGGTAGGCAGTTTCCTAGCCAGACACAGGCTTCTGAGTGAGAGAAGCCAATGAAAACTATCAATGTCAAATCATCATAGATCTTGACTTGCTAAAAATCTCAAAAGCACTAAACCATACTTCTTGGCAGCACATTCTTATATTTGATATCTCCAGGTGCATGCCATGAACTCCACCCTAACCCCACCCAACAGTGAGGACAGCAGCTTTTGTTACATCACCACCAACACCTGGCTTGAGCTTCTCAAATTCCAAATGGGAATATCCAAGGCAATGGCTGAGACTCAGTCTCTGGCACTGTCTCAGAACACAGGAAGGAAACAAAGCAAACATGAGCCTGTCTTTCAAACCTTCAAAAGAAGCAGAAGTACCCAAATAGCTGTTGACTGAATGATATTTAGACAAATCTCAAATGGACTCAAAATCCTCCACTCTTCCAGTTGGAAGGGACTTCAGCAATTATGTAATCCACAGTCGGCCCTCATGCAAGAAGCCTTCTCTTATATCTGACATATCAATCATCCAGTCTCCACCTGAATACAAGCTTTGATAGAGAACTCATCCTTTGCCAGGATGTCCATTTTCTTGTTAGACAGCTCTAATTGTTAGGAAATACTTTTCTAAACTTAAATCACCAGCCCTCTCCCACCTATACCTTTCACATAATGGTCCTGTTCTCTTCTCCAGAACAAACAAAAAATCTCCCAGGAATGATGAAATTTTCATAGAAATGATTAGATTAAGCATTTCTTTACATGAAAATTGTGAATCAACACTGCAATGTTATGAGCCAGCAAGTGACCTTTATTTTACAAAATCCTCTCTTGTGTAATAGTACTTGATTTTACCTGTATTCATTTGTGAATATTTGTGCTGACCCTAAAGTATGAACTCAACATGTGGAATAAATTAAATCCACATATGGTACCTTATTCCAAATCCATTTATGCTACTATCTTTGCCTCTCATCCCTACTTTCACTTTGGTGCCCTCTTGAATTAATGCCAATAAAAGAATAAAAAACAAGTTAAGCCTTACACAATTTGGCTCAGTGGATGGAGTATCGGGCTACGGGCCAAAGGGTTCAATTCCGGTCAAGGGCACATGCCCGGGTTGGGTTGCGGGCTCAATCCCTGGTAGGGGTGTGTGCAGGAGGCAGCCGATCAATAATTCTGTCATTGATGCTTCTATCCCTCTCCCCCTCCCTTCCTCTCTGAAATCAATAAAAAATATGTTTTTTTAAAAAGCACAAGTTAATACTAAGCACTTTCAAAAACACTATCTTAATCATTAGTGACAAATCTCCTGCAGCAGGCTTATTCTTCCCCGTTTACAAATAAAAGGAAATAAGGCTGTAAAAGGCAGATGGGTTGCTCAAAATCTGAACCCAGATATTTTGAACACATGTTCTCGCTACCACACTACCTGCCAAGGGACTAGGGCTTTATTTATTCCCAGAACCGCAAAGAGTCTTACAGATTTAATTCATTCACTAACGTATCTCTCACATTTATTCAAGACTTAGATACCAGCTATACTGTCCTCATTTCAAATTCTACCAGTTTCCTCAGCAATTTCAACACCCACCTAAACAATCCACCAACATTTCTGCCTTAGAGTTTCATAATCTCATCAAATTTGAAGACGTCCATCTCTATTCCAACAGCTCAATCCTGGATTCTACTATCTCCTGAAACCATCTACCCCTAAATCTTCAACTCCCAACATCTTACCCTGACTACAACCTCATCTCCTTCCAGCTTTTCCTCTCTACTATTAAACCTCCTCTCTCACCTCAAGACAGCCTCATCTCAGACTAAGACATCCAAATATTTAATCACCTTATTGGTTAATTCAACAAAAATTCATGGAGTGCCTAATATGTTAGGCATTATCATCAGGATTAGAAACACAACAGTGAACTACAAACAATCTCTACCCTCACAAAGCTTCCAGGAAAAAGAAAACCAGAAAATGTCACAATTAAAGAAATGTTGAGGGCAAGGGTGTTATCTCCCACATGGAGTCAGGATAAGCTTTCCCAAGGAAGTGATAGTACATCAAAGAATCAAAGAATAAATAGAGAAACTGGAGAGACAAATTGGGAAAGAGTGTTCTGAGCAGAGGGAAAATATATCGACAATCTGTGGCAGGAAGGAACAGAGAAATGAATGCAAATGAAGATGAAAAGAGGGCCTAGTGGACCCTGTTACACTCAGGTTTTATCCTAAAAGTAATGAGAAGCCATTAAAGGGTTGTAAGAAGAGGCAGGACATAATTGAACTTGAATTATTAAAAAAAAATAATAATAACCCTACTTGCAATGAGAAAAATAGTTTGGAAGAAACAAAAATGGATTTAGGGAAAATTGACTTAGAATATTATTACAAAAGCGATGATGGTGAGCTGGACTACAAATGACAGCAGTGAAGACTGAGAAAAATGAATAGATTCTTTTTTGTCCCTTCTTGCCTGCCTGATAACTTATTTTCCTGTAAAAAACCTAGATCCTTATCCTTCTATTTCATCTGCCCAATGTGGACAGATCCCACATTCAACTTCTTTGCTCCTAAATGGGGCTATTGGGCAAGACAAGATCACATAACCTTGCAGAGCAATACGACTACAAATAAATGGTATCCAGTCTCATTTCCTTCAATGAAACACTGCTTGTCTTTTTATTGACTTTGGTACCTCAAACTTCTCAGTACTATCCCATAGTTTCACATTCTCCTTTAGCCTCCTACTTATCACCTCCTACTCCTTATCACCTCTTACTCTTGCCTCCAATTTCACAGAAAAAATTACAAAACAAAGCAAGGGAGTTCCTTCAGGTTCTCTTCCATACCCTTGCCTGCTAGTCTTCCCCTTCCTGCAGAACTTCCTAAAATAGACATTCACTGATGCAACGTTCTCACCTTATATTCAGCCCTCATCCTACCAAAATGGCCTTCTAGTGAAAGAGAATGGAGGCGCCTCAAAAAATTAAATATCGAACTACCACATGATCTAGCAATTCCACTCCCGGATATTTCTCTGAAAAAATCCAAAACACGAATTCAAAAAGACATATGCACCCGTTTATTTATTGCAGCATTATTTATAATAGCTGAGATATGGAAACAACCTAACTGCCCATCAATAGATGAATGGGTAAAGAAGATGTGGTACATGTATACAGTGGAATATTACTTGACCATAAAAAAGAATGGAATCTTGCCATTTGACACAACATGGATGGGCCTATAGGATATTATGCTAAGTGAAATAAGGCAGACAGAGAAAGAAAAATACCATATGAATACACTTATATGTGGAATCTAAAAAAAAATTACACAAACAGACAAAGCAGGAACAAAGTCACAGATAGAACAAATTGACGGTCGCCAGATGGGAAAGAGACGATGGGTAAAAAAGGATGAAAGAGATTAAGTACAAATTGCCTGTTATAAAAATAGTCACAGGGATGTAAAATACAGCATAGGGAATATGGTCAATAATATTGTAATAACTATTTTGGTGCCAGATGGATACTAGACTTATTGGGGTGATCAATCCATAAGGTATATAAATGTCTAGTCACTGTGTTGTGCACTTGAAAGAGAATGGCATTGACATAGCTAAGACCAACACAATCTTCCTACTGCTTATCTAAAGTTCTATCTTTGTAGCATTTGATTCTTACTGACCACTCTTCCTGCCTCTCTAGCTCTGCATCTTGGTCACCTTTGTGGATTCCTCTTCCTGTGCCATCACTATACAGGTAGTGCATGCACCACAATTCTAACCTCAGGCCTTCCATCTTCTTATTTTATATCACTTCCATGATAAACTTCATACATGCCCTTGAGCACCCAAATGCTGATGACTCCAAATGTATTTGCAGCCCCAAACTCTCTGCAATTCAACTGGGAATCCCACATGCACTTCACGCTCAGCACATTAAAACCTGAGCTAATTCTCTATCTCTGTCCCCCACTCTTTCAAACTATTTTTCTTCTAGTATTGCCTATTCTAGCAAATGGTACCATCACTCCCCATCCCCAATCACCCAAATTCCAAGCCTGGGAGTCACCCTGAACTTCTCTCTTGCCTCCTCCTCACTAACAAATAGGCTTTTACTAAGTTTTACTAACTTTACCTTTAAAATTTCTCAAATCCATCCACCACCTTCCAATTGTTACATCTCTTTTATTCTCTCAGATTTTCATAACCTGGACCCCAGGAAATGGTTTCCATTAGCTATTTCTCCCTCTTCCTCTATCCAGCCATTCTTCACAGTGGTTGCTTATGGAGGCTGATCAATCTAAAATGCAAATATGATAGTATTATATCTTACTGCTCCAAATTCTTCAATGGATCCACCATGACTAAAGTGTAAGATCCAAATTCCTATACATGATAAATAAGGCCCTTCATGATCAGCTGTATCTTACTCTCCAGCCTTATTTACTTCTCATCATTCCCCTTCTTATACTGGCAGTTCCCCAAGTGCACTATGTGCTTCGAATTTCAGTTCCTTGCACACGCTGTTCCCTCTGCCTGGAATGACTCCTGGGCTAGCATGTGAATTCTTATCTCTTCTTTAGGACTAACGAGTATTACTTCATTGCAAAATCTTCTCTGGCGTCCCAAGTTAAATTGCCCACTTCCTCCTTTGTGCTACCCCTTATACTCTATCTCTATCATATTATTTATCACACTGCAGTGTTAGTGTATATTTACTAGTTTATCTCCCCACTAAACCATGAGCAATTTAAGGGCAGGAATCTTGTCTTGTTCATCTTGTATCCTTGACATCCAAGTAGGTACTCAATTTTTGTTCAGATGAACAGAACTGAATTTGTACTAGTACCTCACTATACACACACACACACACACACACAGTATTTTCTGATAATCAAATAATGTTGTAAACAGGCGAATCTAAAACACTGGCTCATCTCAAGACATTTGCTTAAGATTATTACATGATCTCATTTACAATAGATTTCTCTTCCTAAACATTGTTTAACTCAGACTGATATTAAAATCAGTATGCATGCTCTACGTACCCAATTATTTAGTAACAGAGAAAAATGACCCAGAATTGAATACCAACTGTACATAATAAAACTATGTTAAAATGACTGAGAAACTACTGACCCTACATTCTCTTATCTACAATAATCCCCCAAAGTGTCCTTTCTTCCAGCATAACCACTCTCCTGATTCCCTGATGCATTATAGCTGTATCTGAGTGCTCTCCAATTCCTCCCAAAACTCATTGGAAAACCACAACATTCAAGACTGAAGAATTTTCAGAGGTCTGAGACTCCTCCATGATCCAGAGGAATCCCGACGGGGAAAAAGGAGGGGCAAAATCTTTAGAAATTTCACACAATTCTTGATTAGGTGGGAAGGAGAGATGAAAGACTATCTTGGCAGATTGTTTTTAGTTAATATGGGTCCTTCCAAGTAAAAGAAACAAAATACAACCTTCTTAGAAAAAAAGAAAATATGACCAAATTCCACATTTAAAGAGACCTATGTTATCATTAATTGTACAACCGAGGGATAACAACATGGGCCCAAAAGAAAGCAAAGAAGTGAAAAGAAGTAATATGTGTTGAAGTTTTATCTTATTTTTAAAAAATGTTTTATTGATTTTTTACAAAGAGGAAGGGAGAGGGATAGAGAGTTAGAAACATCAATGAGAGAGAAATATCAATCTGCTGCCTCCTGCACACCCCATGCAGATATGTGCCAGCAACCAAGGTATATACATGCCTTTGACCAGAATCGAACCTGGGACTCTCGAGTCCGCAGTCCGACGCTCTATCCACTGAGCCAAACCAGTTAGGGCAGTTTTAGACATTATTTCATTTAAACTTCCAAATAACTCTAAGAAGTTTATTTGTACTATTAACCCTACAATATAAATGAAGACACTAAAACTCGCAAAGGTTAGGTAATCTACAGAGGTAGAAAGTGGTAGGAGCAGGACTTTCATGAACCCAACCTATCTGACTCCTGAGACCAGACTCTTGCACTGTACTACACTTAGTCCAGGGAGCTGGACCGAGAAAGCATTGGAAGTCCATTCATGTGGAAGTCCACTCTCACTGCTTCAACTCCTTTCAACTCACATTGACAGACTGGCTCTGGGTTTAGACAGATCTAGGCTCAAATCTCCCATCTACTTCTAAGGGCTGTGCAATCATGGGTAAGTAATAGTCATTTTGTGCCTTTGTGTCTTTGTGTATAAAATGGGGAAAATAGCCCTAGCCAGTTTGGCTCAGTGGATAGAGTGTCGGTCTGCGGACTGAAGAGTCCTGGGTTTGATTCTGGTCAAGGGCACATGCCCTGCTTGTGGGCTTGGTCCCCGGTAAGGAACATGCAGGAGGCAGCCGATAAATGATTCTGTCTCATCATTTATGTTTCTCTCTCCCTCTCCCTTCCTCTCTCAAATCAATAAAAATATAATTTTTAGCCGTAACTGGTTTGGCTCAGTGGATAGAGCGTCAGCTTGCGGGCTGAAAGGTCCCGGGTTCAATTCCAGTCAAGGGCATGTACCTTGGTTGCAGGCACATCCCCAGTAGGAGGTGTGCAGGAGGCAGCTGATTGATGTTTCTATCTCATCAATGTTTCTAACTCTCTATACCTCTTCCTTCCTCTCTGTAAAAAAATCAATAAAATATATTTAAAAATATATTTTTTTAATGAAAAAATAAATAAAATGGGGAACATACCTGCATTTCAGACTTCTTGTTAGGATTAAGTGACTTAAGATATGTAAAGCCTTTGGGGCAATGCCTAGCACATAGTAAGTCCTCAAAAAATATCAGTTGCCTTCTTTCTATCTAATTCTCTCCCACACACTCTGCTTCACTCCACTGGTACCCAACACAGACCCTATATCTTTCCTTCAAACACTCCCTCTACTCCTTCCAAACAAATCTTCCAGGCCTCTAATCCTGCGCCCAGTCTCCATCATCCCCATTCCAGTGTCTTTCAACTCTCTGAGCCTTCAATAAAAATGTCGTAAAGGGGGTCCCTTAGTTGTACTTTCTACCAGAAAGTCCCTCAAAAATAACAGCAAGAGAAAAAGGTCTGTTCTCTCCTAGATAGATGTACAGATACAGCTACATTCATTTCCAAATCTCTAGGAACAGCAAGTTCACTATATTCACTCAAATTCTAATGTCTTAATCTACCAGTCCTACTTTCCCACCTTTACCCCTTACTTCTGTACTCATTCCAGATTCAAAGATTTTATCTTTGTGAAGACCTTTCCTCTCATACATGTTATCTATCTTTTGGATTGTTGGAAAGAAATATTTACATCTCCTCCTACTCATCATATGTAATACTGGGATGTTTCCTACCTCCACTACAGTATATACTCAGGGAATGTCTACTTTCTCCCCTAAATTAAACTTAAGAGAAAAATACTCAATGCAATCATATACTTTACCACTCCCCAAACAATTTGTTAGTTTACCACATGCTACTGTGGATACATACCACCATTATCACTGGTATGTGTCTGTGTCAGAACAAGATTTAATTTTTTTCCCCCCAAGAGTTTCTAATTTTTTAAATCAGGCCTACAAATAGCAAAACACATCTCTTAGAGACAAGTCTCATTAATAGCCAAAGGCTAATATAAAGATCACAGAGAAATTCACAGAGAACTCCTGATGAACTGGCATTTGTCTTTTCAGTGCTACTGATAAAAGGCTCCTTGGATTACAGTTATTTGGGAAATTTAATAATTTGGAAGGCTTGTACAATGGAGGTTGACCTTTGGAAAAATAAAGGCAGAGGGAGTCATAGAGAAAGACTGTTATTATAATATTGGCACAACAACAGTAACTTGAATAGAAACAGCAATCATGTTAATGTTTATTTTTTTAGATCCAGACCAGTATGTCTATTTGCCACACACAATGAATTTTTTGTTTTTCCTTTCAGGTAGGGCCAAGGATACTCCAAGGTTTGGTTCTTGATAAATTCAACTTTAAAAACAAAAATTCTACTTGAGCCTTAAAGATTCTGATTACTGAACTTTTGACATGAGAGAAAAAATAAATACAAATGAACACAGGCTATTCAAGTAGCAAAATACACTGTTTCTCTAGAATCAACCCTTAAACATTCAATAACAAACCTCTCTCCCTTTTTTTAAAATATATTTTTATTGATTTCAGAGAGGAAGGGAGAGGGAGAGATAGAAACATCAATGATGAGACAGACTCATCAATTGGCTGCCTCCTGCACGCCCCCTACTGGGGATGGAGCCTGCAACCGGGGCATGTGCTCTCAACCAGAATCTAACCCGGACCTCTTCAGTCTGCAGACTGACGCTCTATCCACTGAGCCAAACTAGCTAGGACTTCTCTCCCTTTTTTTTATTCCTAATTAGAGGGCATTTCACTGTCAGTTACAGAACTTCCATTCAAGGGGAGAAGTGACAGAAAGAAAAAAATTCCAATTAGCTCTTTCTCTTCAATGAGGCAGAGGAGGCAGAGATGCGATTTTTGTGAAGACCCTGACTGGTCAAACCATAACCCTCAAGAGAAGGTCAAAGCTAAAATCTAAGACAAGGAGGGTATCCTGCCTGACCAGCAGCATTGATTTTTGCTGGCAAACAGCTGGAAAATGGCTATACCCTCTGAGACTGCAATATTCAGAAAGAGTCCACCCTGCACTTGCTGTTTCATCTGCGGGATAGTATCATCGAGCTCTCCCTCTGTCAGCTCGCCCAGAAGACTGCGACAGTATGGTCTGCTACAAAGACACAGAAGCACAAAATGACTGTATTGTTACCCTGACTGTACCCCTGCCAAATGCCGCAAGAAGAGCGGCCATACCAACAACCTGTGCTCCAAGAAGAAGGTTAACTAAGGCCCTCCCACCACCGCCTCCGCCCACAGGGCAGCCTCCTGCCTGAAGCCCGTAGTCTTAGGGCCTCAATACAGTTTCTCTTTCATTGACTGGGGAAAAAAAATTAAAAATGGCCAATTACTGTACTATCTGCAATTAGTTACACATAGGAAATACATTCACTTGGAAATTTCTTCTAGTAAGTTAACTTCCTTCAGCACATAACTGCTAACTTTTTAAAGCCTCAAACCATTTTTAAAAACTTGCCTTGCCCTGGCCAATGTGGCTCGGTTGGAGCATCGTCTCATAACCAAAAGGCTGCAGGTTCCATTCCTGGTCAGGGTACATACTAGGTTGTGGGTTCAGTCCCCTATTGGGACGAGTATGGGAAGCAACCAATCAATGTTTCTCTCTCACATGGATGTTTCTATCTTTCTCTTTCTCTCACGCTTTCTCTCCCTCTAGAAGATTAATGAACATATCCTCAGATAAGGATTAAAAAACAAAACAAAGAACTTGCCTTTTATAAATTTATATAATTCAGTTCAATTCTCCTTCTGCAAGTTCCATAATTCCATCTTTCCTGGCCATACGTAAACCTCACTGGAACACCTATAGGTCAGTATGTAAAACATTCACTGGCACTTGCTGTTATCATAAAGTGCCTTGTAATATTAGCAGGCCTTATCTCCAACTTGACTATCATTCATTCATTCAAAATTTACCAAACTGAGTCCACCATGTACCAGGTGCTGCTCTAGGGCCTGGGGATACAAATAAAGAAGAAAAGCCACAATCCTACCTTCAAGGTACTTCGGTCTGAAGAGAGAAATCTAAACACGTTATTAGTACTCAATGGGGTAGGAACAGGTATAGGAAGCAACCAGTTTAGCTGGATGGGTTAGGGAAGTTTCTCAGACTGAGTCTTTAGGATATGTAAGAGCTTACCAGGCTGGAGAACAAGATACATTCTAAATAGAATTCAGATCCTGTAGGTTGGCACCTTTCTTTTACACTTTTGAAAATTTTAAGTGTGCCTAACAAACTACTTGGCACATAATTGATGCCTAACAAATATTTGTGGACCTAAGTTATTCATGTTAGCCCATATGTGTGAATAACTGAGATTTAATCTATATCTAAAATAGGCATGTAAGCCCTATTGGGTTTGACTCTGTGGATAGAGCGTTGGCCTGCAGACTGAAGGGTCCTAGGTTCGATTCTGGTCAAGGATGTATGCCCAGGTTGCAGGCTTGTTCCTCAGTGAGGGCTGGTTCCAGAGTCAATCCCAAGATAGGTATTAATTAATTTCCTTTATTCAACAAAGATTAACTGAGTGCTGGGCACCAGAAACAGGGGAAAAATGAGGAAATTCTAAAAAAAGATCCTTTCAAAATTTACTAAACAACTTGCACTTTAGAATTATTAAAATCACATGTTCTTCTCCAAGAATGCCAGCCATCGGAAGTTGGCTGTAAAGGTTTTTGATGATAACAACTAACCAAATATTTGGGTCAAAGATACGGTTTCCTTCATCCTATTACTTAGTGAGACCAGGCAGATACTGTCCTGGACTGATACATTTTTATTATTTATTTTAAGATCCATATTGTGGTTGATCTTACCAACAATCTGAGATAAGTTGTTTCCTCCGTAGAAAGATGCTTCCAGTAGAATGCACTATAAGCCTCTCAGGTGAAACATGTGACAAATCCTGTTACACTTTCTTGCCACCATACAGTTGGTCAAAGCAATAGAGGCAACTCTTCACGATGGCATAGCACCAGGCCAAGTCTTCAGGGTGACGGGTCTCTGCTTTTCCTTCTCCCTTCCACAAAATGTACAGAAAGTATCAATTAGCAAACAAGTCATCTGGCAAATACCCCATTTTCCTCTGACTTCTTCTTGAAATTATAATCCAGGAAACCAAGCCTTATGAGTACTACCCAATTAGTCTTTTTAATATTATTATTGATAGTGGTGATGATAGCAACTGCTAGCCTGCGGTTCACAAAAGACTTTAAAATACATTGCACCGTTCAATGAAAAAGATGGAGAGAGAATAAGAGGAAACATCATAGGCAACTATCTCAAACATAAAAAATTAAACCCAGTTTAACTGGAATTGGAAAGCAAGTATTTTCGATCCTATCAAAGGGTCAAGTTATTTCTATCAAAAAAGCAGATGGATGACTAGCAAAATCATAAATTTCCTCTTAAATGTGTCCTTAAATGCGAGGCCTAATTGATTCAAGTTGTAAATGTTAAGACCACAGTCTCAGCAAGAATCTGATACTATAAATCATTGTTATCCCAACCCCTTTCCCAAGTGCTTTACCCATAATTTAAGGCTCAATAAATATTCTTTGGAAGAAATACTTAACAATGAGGAAGCTGCCCAAGAAAGACAAACTGACAACACACTTAGCATTCAAGTGCCTTTAAGATTTAAAACTAACACTTATTGTGCACCAACAAAAGCACGAGGTTAGACACCGCCACATAAACCATGCCATCAACCTCATGAGCATGCCTAGAACACCTGAATCCCCAAACCTAAACTGACTGGATCCCCAATACTAAATTGTTTTAATACTTCCAATCTTTTTTTAAATATTTTTTATTGCTTTTTTACAGAGAGGAAGAGAGAGGGATAGAGAGTTAGAAACATCGATGAGAGAGAAACATCGACCAGCTGCCATCTGCACACCCCCAACTGGAGATGTGCCCACAACCAAGGTACATGCCCTTGACCGGAATCGAACCTGGGACCTTTCGGTCTGCAGACCGACGCTCTGCCCACTGAGCCAAACTGGTCAAGGCAATACTTGCAATCTTGATCCTACCTAATTAATACCTAAAACTCAACTGGACCTCAATTCCTACTGGAACTCAGCTCTTCACTCTCACAGACTGAAAGCATTCTTAATGCTTTCTACTAGGTAATACTTGCCAAAAAATTCCTTGTGTCTATTTTTAAGCTCCTAACTCCAGAATAAACACCATTCTTCCCAGTATGGCACACTGTGATAATGGCCACAATGTAAAACAAGTACTCTTCTTGAATCACACTAGCTAGAGAATAAATCTAGAATGCTAACTAACAAATGAATTTCAGCGGGGCAGAAGACATTGGATTTTAAATAGTCTTCCCAACCTGGAGACTATTTCCTAGTCATCTGAATACAAAAAGCCTTCTCTATTTGAGTGAATTACAAAAGGCAAATTTGTCCTGAGGTTCATCAGAGAGAAGTGGGGGGAAAAGAAAAAATATTCCGACTGGCATGATTACATTGCAATGTTAACAACACATTACTCACCATTGTACTACAAGAAAGAACTTGCAAGTGGGCAAGGAACATTCAGGAAGCCAAGGAAACAAACAAAACTCTCCCAGTCCTCAAAGCACAAACACACTGAAGTGCCAAAGCAGATCACACTGTCCAGTTTGTCCCCAGGTATGAGTGTAAAGAGGGAGTGGAAACAGGGGAGGGGAAGAGAGGAAAAGCATTATAAGGCAGGTGTGCTTGTCAGCACCAAGGCAGATTTCTTTCTTGAATACATCAAGAACCTTTTAAACAAAGAAATACTGGGAGTTCCACCTATTTTTATCACTTGATTTATTTATATAACCACAGAGAACCAGCAATATATGTAAATGGCAGCATAATCTGATAATGGTTGCAGACATTCCCTTGGGAATCCATCAGCTGTATTTCTAAATCCTAGCTCTGTCGCTTTCTTTTTTTAAAATATATTTTTACTAGAAGTCTGTTGCGCAAAGATTCACTCAATAGGCCTTCCTTCCCCTGGCTGCTGGCACCAGTTTTCCTCTGCCCCCCAGCCTCTTCAGTCTTTACTCAAGGCCTGTGTATGCAAATTAACTGCCATCTTTGTTGGGTTAATTTGCATAGTCATCTGATTGGCTAGTGGGCGTAGCGGAGTGACACCAATTTGCATGTTTCTCTTTTATTAGTGTAGATTGATTTCAAAGAAGAAGGGAGAGGGACAAATAGATAGAAACATCAATGATGAGAGAATCCACTGAGCCAAACCGGTCAGGGCCTAGGGTTTCTTTTTTAAAAATTTATTTTTTATTGATTTCAGAGACAGGAAGGGAGAGGGGGAGAGAGAGGAAAATGTCAGTGATGAGAATCATCAGTTGGCTGCCCTCTGTATGCCCTTGAACCCAGGCATGTGCCCTGATCAGGAATTGAACCCCCAACCCCCTAGTTCATAGGTTGAAGCTCAACCACCGAGCCATACTGTCCAGGCCACAAGCAGGAGATTTTATGTGTAAATTAGTACTTTAGGAAGATTGATTCAGCCAGGTGGTGTACAATGAGGAAGGAGAGCAGTTGGAGGACTACAGTAATCCTGGGAAGGACTCTCTGCAGGAAATGCAGACCCTGGAAGGCTGGAGTGGTCTGAAGAAACATAAATAGAATTTGGTAACTGTTTTTTGTGGGAAAGGGGTAGATAAGAACAATGTATGTTTTTAATCTGGATTGTAGCAGTAGGAGAGCTGGGTTTGGTTAGTTTCTGATGTATCTCTAAGGGATACCTAAGTGGAAATTTTTGAAGAGCACTGAGTCTAGCTCCACATTCTCAGTTAATACTGAATACAGAGAATTTAAACAACTGGTTTAAGTAGTAGAACTTGGAGTAGAGTCCATTCTTTTGATTGTCATTCAGTGCTCTTTCTACTATATTACATTGCTCAGGAGGTGAGTTTAATGATTAAAAGAACAGATGCCTGGGAAGTGAAATGGGAAGTCCAAGACCACATTATTATGAGGTTTAACCACAAGCTGTTTCAGTTCTGCATAGGTTTTCCTCATATTTAGACACTACATATGTATATGTCTCTATCAGGCTCATAATGCATCAGTGGCTACAGTTTCTTCAAGCTATCTTCCTCTGAGATTCAGTTCTTCATAGTCAAGGAAAAATATTCCTTCAAATTTTGGATTTAATTGCATTTACTCTCTGAACTTTAGTTTTGAAGATGAATGAGTTCTTCCCTCTGTGTGTAGATAGGTTGCTTTGATTACAAGCTGTCAGTGAAGTAGCCTCAAAGGCCCCAGTAGTCTTTCTGGAGTAAAAGAAGAAGAGTTTTGGACCCAAATCTTTCACGTTTGTTTACCCTATCAGCAGTTAAGAATAATTTACTTGCACTGATCTTATTACCTAAAAAAAGCCAGTAAATACTGTGAATCAAAAAAATTTTTTAATTTGCTAATGGGAAGTTTTTAGAGAATTGAACAGCCTTCTAAGAAAATATGTTCATTGATTTTAGAGAGAGGGGAAGGGAGAGGGAGAGAGGGAGAAACATTGATCAGCTGCCTCCTACACATTCCCTACTGGTGATCAAGCCATAACCTGGGCATGTACCCTGACTGGGAATTGAACTGGCTACATTTGGTTGTTAAACATGTATACAGGTATATTTAAGACGCAACTCATTCTCACTCTTCTCTTTTTCTTTGTCTTGTTAATCCTCACCCAAGGATATTTTTCCCATTGATTTTAGAAAGAATGGGAAGGAAGGAGGGAGGGAGGGGGAGAGAAACATTGATGTGAGAGAGAGACATTGAGTGGTTGCCTCCCACATGCACCCTGGACAGGGCTGAGGATCAAAGCTGAAATCTAGGTACATGCCCTTGACTGGGAATTGAACCCTGCAGACTGAAGGGTCCCAGGTTTGATCCCGGTCAAGGGCATGTACCTTGGTTGCGGGCACTGGGGATGTGCGGGAGGCAGCTGATTAAAGTTTCTCACTCATCGATGTTTCTGACTATCCATCTCCCTTTCTCTCTGTAAAAAAATCAATAAAATATATTAAAAAAAAAAAAAAAAAGAAAGAAACCCTAGGATGCTCATCAGTTAAAACAATAAAAGTAAACTAGGCATTAAAAATAAATTATCTGCTTATGGATTTTTCACTCTAAGGATAAACCAAACTTCTCTGCCTGAGATTTAAGGCCCTCTCCAACTTTACTAGTCTCTTTGCTCTCCTCGGTGAAATATCACGCAACAAACTGTCTACTCAGTCTTCCCACAAAACAAGTTGGACTCAGCCCACTGCTCTCCTGCCTTGAATGTTCCCTCTAGTCTTCTCTCCTGAGGCCTAGATTATCCTAAAGGTAAAAAGTTGCCTACCTACTACCTCTAACGCCATATAACTAACTCTACATAACTGTACTCCTCACTTGACACTTAGTACCTAAGAGTTAGTATTACTATTTATCCTTTTATCATTCAGGCTTCACAACTAATTATTAAGTTCTTGATAACTTTTACTCTGCTATACCTGAAGCCTAACTTTTCAGAAGGCAGATAGCCAATAAAATGTTAATGACAACTACTACCTCCATTTGATGGTATATATGCTATTAGCAGCCTGTATTTATTTCTCACATCTTGTTTTCCATATTATGTATTTATGTATATATGTAACTATATTCCATTTAACCAAGAATATAAATTCCCAAGGGGCCAATTCTTCTACTACCTGTTTATTTACTGGTATATTAACACTTTCTTGACATCTCCTTAAACAACTTGTTCAAATTCCAGTACACAGCAGGTGTTCAACAGAAAAGAATTTATAGTCTCAACTAGGCAGCAAGCGTCACGGGAAATTTACGATTTTAAATCTTCATTCCTAGAATGAACT
Source organism: Murina feae (assembly GCA_004026665.1). Lineage (NCBI taxonomy): Eukaryota > Metazoa > Chordata > Mammalia > Chiroptera > Vespertilionidae > Murina > Murina feae. The sequence goes on from PVJC01000768.1 coordinate 24,953, forward strand.
AGTATAGTACAAAAACTTACAAGGATAACTTGGAGAAGTAATTTAATGTTAAAACGAGAGGTCACCATGTGCCAGGAACTTATTTTAGGCATTCAAAGAAACTAGGATTCGGCATCTTTTTTTGTTGTTAATCCTCACTCGAAGATATTTTTTCCATTGATTTTTAGAGAGAATGGAAGGGAAGAAGGGTGAGGAGAGAGGCAGACAGACAGGCATCAGTTGGTTGCCTCCCACATTTGTCCCAACTGCGGCCAGGGATTGAACCCGAGACCCGTCAGTTCACAGGCCGACAAGTGTGGGCTGATACTCTAACCACTGAACAATACAGACCAGGGCTGAGTGCAGCATATCTTTAAGTCTAAATCTCAAATTGCATTTTCAGAATTCTGAGAGGTGTGGGAAGTCTCTATCCCTGGTCAGTAAACAACAGGGACCAAGGATCTTTCATGTCAGGTAATCCTGTCCTTAGTACTAATGGAAAATTTCAGAAAACAAATAGTCTAACACTCAGCCAGGTCAGCTTCCAGTTCAAAGAAGACGAAAGCAAATGCTCACAAAGTTACTAATAAAAGCAGGTAAATGTGAAAACATTTGAGAATCTGCTATCTAAAGTATTTTTGTTAGCAAGGCATTATACAGGATTCCTCACACAGGATTATCTTCAAGTAAATATCAAAATTTACTAATACAAAAACCTCAAAGAAATGTTCTTCTTTTCCTTTCATGTCAGTTATTAATGATTCAAAAGGCACTAGCAGACCAACTCATTTTAAATGTCCCTGACTTTTCAAAGAACTATTTTAGGACACAGAACTATACTTTCAAAGTTGAATTCTATATATGATGTTTTTCAAGTAGCATGTAGCCTGAATACAACTTTAATACAGTCAAGGTACAAGGTTTATACAGAATTCTAAGCCAGGTTTTGAAGGATGAGAGGGAACAACCTCTTTAAATGTTTATACTTAGTCCCTTTTTCCTTTCCTGTACTTCAATCCTATCCTATATCAGCGAACCCCTGCTACCTGGTCCTTTGCTTCTTTCCCCGACTTCTGCATCTCCCTACCCCTTATCCTCAGAACTGTGTGGGCAACTACAAGGTAAGAGCCAGGAGCTGGGGCTCTTGCTCTCTTCTCTGTTAAGTCTCCAAATAAAATCAAGGGCCACAGGCAAATTTCCCTTCTATGGTTTGTGCTACCACATCTCCCTTATCAAGACAAGACAGGAGACACGGGGGTAGCGAGCAAAGATGTGGGAGAGTCAGTCACTCAAAGGAACCGTAAGCTTATTAAAGCTTACCTGATCTATTTTATGTTGCTACTGACTGAAAGTTTTCATTCTAGGCTTTTTCTCAGAGCCTATCCTGTCAACAACCCTCACACACCCCTGTCCCCCCACCACTACAAACCTTCCCAAATATACTGTGTGCTAAGAAATAAAAACATTTTATCAAAACTGTGAGCTAAACGTAACTACCAGAGAAAGTCGGTTGCAAATTAAATTTTAGAATTGCATTTTAGAATCACAAACGGACTTGGGGTTATCCACTTCATTCAAAACCCCAGGAGGAAATCAAGGCCTGAAGTATTAAGGTTAGTCACACAAAACTGCCCATATTTGACTGCTTTTACCTACAAAATTGCAATTTCATATATTCAACTTGATATTTAATTTCTTCTTAGTTGGGGAGGGAAGAGTTTCTGGGAAGCCAAAATGATGTTTTTTGGGGAGACTATACATTCCACAATTAATAACTTCAAAATATTCTGCTGATACACAACCTGATCTTGTTAATAAGGTGTCACTAAAAATACATGTACATAGTATATATACATGTATGTTGGGTTTTCCTCTTTAGGGGCCAAAGAATTCCTGGCTCCCAGCAGTGTTCATTAAGTGAACGGATAGGCTGCTTTTTCTCAACACCAATGTCCCATCGCCAGTGAAGGTGTCAAGACCTTGATGATAATGGCAGAATTTGAGAGCTAGTGAAAGTCTGGCCACAGGAGCACACTGCCTCAAAGGCCACAGGAGTACTTCCCAGGAGTATCCTCATTGGGATGAGATCAGCAATCAATTCACATTTCATTTCTCAAGGAATATCTGCTCTTGACTGCTCTCACCATTTATGTACATTTTTATATAATTTTCAGGCTGAGAGTTTCTTTGGAAGCTTTATTTTTCATGGGGCCACTATAACACTCATAATTAAACTAGCGCGTCACCATCACAAAGGACTGTATTTTCTTATTCAGTAATTAACCATTTAGTTGCTAATGGATACTAATGCCTACTGCACGTAAGTTATTGTGGCAAGCACCATGATACAAAGATAAAAAAGATCTTTCATCTGCTTTCCAGAGCTTACAGTAAAGTAGAAGAGGCATGCGAATAAACAATAAACTCAAATACAAGAACATATAACCACCATCAGACAAGTACCAATAAAATGAAAGTAGAACTCAGAAGTGGGAAAGATCGTATCCTGTTAGAGAAGAAAAAAAAATCAGGGTATGATTTAAACTGGGACTTTGATGGGTAGGATTTGTTAACAGGGCAAGTGCAGAGGGCAATGGAGGACACAGGCTTAACGATGGGGTGATTAAATGAACTAGATTTACATGTAGACATATCTAAAAAACAATATAGGATGCAAAAGGATACATGCACTTTAATTCTAAAGTAAGATTTCAAAACAAAGCTGTGTGTTTGTATAAATATAATATTAAAATAAAAGTATATAACATGAAGTGAGATGATATATACCAAATCAGGTCAATAGTCATTTCCCGAAAAAGAGGAAGGGGAAAGGATGCAGAGTGGCGCTTTAGCTATATCTACCATTTCATATCTTAAAATGAGCAAGACATTTAAAACAAATATGGCAAAATGTTACTACCCATTAAACGTGGGTTGTTCCTCAAAATGGTGTTACGGTTTCTCCCCTGAACTTTTCTAAATAGTATTTAAAGTATCTCATTATCCAAGATTTTTAAATTAAGGAAGGGCCAGGTGACTGGAATAGTCTAGTCATTAACATAAAAATAATAGTCAGGCCCAGCCAGCATGGCTCAGTGGTTGGGCAGAGAGCTATGCACCAGGAGGTCATGGTTCGCTACCTGGTCAGGGCATGTGCCCAGCTCGTGAGCTCGATCCCCATTGAGGGACATGCAAGAGGCAGCCCATCAATGATTCTCTCTCATCATTGATGTTTCTCTCTCTCTCCTCCCCCTCCTTTCCTTTCTGAAATCAATAAAAATATATTTTAAAAATAAATAAAATAATAAGAGTCAGGAGTAGAATGGGTTCCTTAAACTTTAAGGTGACACTTGATTAACCCAGTATGAGACTGAGGAGGACCGTTCCTCTCCACACACAGTGTGCACAAAAGGCACCTACAGCAGATGGGGTGGGGCTGACAAAAGCGAACAAGAAGTTGTTATTGCCATCCTAAGTCAGATATCTGAGGGGAGTAAGACCCACCTTCCCACATAACACAAATGCCAGGGTAACCAAGTCATCTCCCCGAAATGAAGCCAAGGAAACTTCCAGTTACATAGGAATTCAGATAAAGACTCACTGTGAGTAGCTATTCTGTGCCCATCTCTCCTCCCCTCCCCCAAACAGTCACAAACAAAAACAAAATGTACCCTTGCCCACTTGAGAAAGAATTAAGAACTGGCAGCTCTGCTAAGTGGACAGTTTCCAAGCCAAGGCCCTTCTCTGAAGATGTTGACAGAGCCAGAGAAAAGAGTAAAGAAATCACAACTCAGTTAAGTTTTAAGAAAAACTGATCAATGGGAGGTATCCATCCTTCGCATCCCCTTGTGTCCCAGCTCTCACCAGGGATTGAAATCTAAGGCCCTCTAAAGTGTCCTTTATCCTGTTCTTAGACTATTCTCCAGCAAAAATCCAAACTTCCTTCGCTTGTTAAACCCAACTTTCCTCACAAAAACCCAATGAAATAAAAAATACAGAGGAGATTTAGAATCCAACTATAATGACATACCTTGTGCTTTTTAAATATTTTTTTTTGTCAGTGCCCAATTTCTTTCTTTTACCAAAGTTTCCCGGATACAACCTAAAACTAAGTTTAAAATACGACAATTTGCAGGGAACTTAGCAGGAGAGATAAATACATCTGCACACTCAGTAAAAACAAACACCTGGACATTCTTCCACAACTGAATCATTACAGCTGCCTAACAACATCCTCCTCACTCCACTCCAGGGCATCTTCATGCAACTGTCCAAGGGCAAAAGTCCCTGTTCCCCTGGGTAATCTCAGGGCAGATCTTCCTCAGTCAGACCTGGGAAGAGTTCAACAGACAAGGGAATGGATGACAGAAATCCCTCTGTCTTCTGGCACAATGCAGGGTGTGAGAATGTAAGAAACACTAGAATGGGACTTGTGAAGGACTCAGAGAGGTGACTTAACATTTATTAATCACCTACCACATTACAGGCACTCCAGACCAACCTATCACTAAAACTACTTCTGTGACCCTGCGCAAAGCTCAGGCATCCCATTTGAAAATGAACAAGGGAGACTAACAAAGCCTAACAATCCCTGTAGTTATTCCATGATTCTATAAACGTGATCACTCAACAACAAATGTGTTATTGTTAAGTACAATAAGGTTATTTTTAAAGCCTCCGTTTTGTTCCTCTCCAATCCACTGTCTCCACTGACAAAAGATCTTTCTAGAACATGAAGTTTACTTTATCGCCCAATGTGATTCATCATTTATTTCAGCACAAGATAAAGCTGTCTGTGATCAGCCTTACCTACTTCCCCAGTCTCATCCCTGCCCTCCAACTCTGTCCTCCAGCCAAAATAATGTTTAAAAGTTACCTGAAGAAGCCTGTTTCGTTTCTTTAAGCTTTTGTTCATGCTGTTTCCTCAGCCTGTAGCGTACTTCTTTGTCCCTGTCTTCTGTAGGGTGTATCCTTAGCTCATCTTGCAAGACAGCTCAAATGTCATTTCCTCTGGGAGGCATTTTCAAAAGTATGCATGCCCAAGGCAGAACTGACCTGCAGGCCCTCACTTTCTCCCTACATACTTCTAGGGACATCAATAACCCTTCATTCCATCTAGATATTTGCACATCTGTCTCCTCCCACTAGACCCTCGTAGGTAGAGACCTTGTCTGACTCATCTGTTTCCTGTTCCTAAAACAATGCTTACAAGGTGACACTCATTCCAGGAATACTTGATGGAGTAGGGAGTAGAGGAATACAAAATAGGAAGAAGGAAGAATCCACTGGGATGGCCTGAGGAGTGGAGAATCGTTGGTGTTTATGGGAACAATCAGATTTGGCCTTCTGTTCTTTCCCAAAATTCTAGTCTTCAGACACCTTATTCATTCTCCTGGCTACAGCTACATCTGTGCTAAAGAACTGCAAAACCACACATGCAAGGTAGTGACCGCCACCTCCACGCCAGCTTTAGGCTCATCTCTAACAACAGGAACAGCTTTCGCTTGGATGTTTCATTGCCACTTTAGATCCAACACATCTCAAACTGAACTCATCGTATTCCCCTAAAAAAAAAAAAATGATAAAACCTTCTTATCTTCTCTATTTCAGTCAATGTCTTAGAAACCCAGGCTTAAACTGTCATAGACATACTTGATCACTCCCCTTCATCTTCACTATCCAGTCCAGATGATTTCAATTTTCCCTTCCCAATCTCTTTTTCTCTCTCTCTTCTCCTTATTCCACTCTCCACAAAACTCTAGTGAATCACCTCACACACCACAGGTGCCAATTTTCCCTTCCCTCCAAGCCAACCTTGTTCCCTACTGTCATCCTATTACTATCCCAATCAAAATTTCTCCGTAGTTCACAATTTTCCATTATTTAAAATCTAAACTTATAAGCCAGGCTTTTAAGACCCCTTATAAACATAGCTCCAAACTATCCTAACCACCTGCGTTTCACTATTTACTGCTACTCAGTCTTATCACTGCCCAAGAACATCCTGAGTATATCCCTATTCCAGGTTTTTGCTTGATCCCTTCTCAGCTTCAAAATGAAATGATTGTTGTTATTTTCTTCATTCCTTGTATCTAATTCCATTTTATTTTTTAAGATCTGGAATCAGTTCCAATTCCTCTGTGACATTATTCATAAGAACCTGAGTACTCTTCTCTCAAAATACCTCCGGTATAGAGTGTGAACTATGCAATCAAAAATATACTTTCATATTTTTTTTAATTTTATTTGTGTGGCATAATTAGAAGATCAATAGGTAGTCATTTCTTCCTATTCTCCTTAATCCTAACTGGACTGTGAACTCTTCCAGGACACAAAATTGCCATTTTACCTAATCCTCCACAGCATCTAGCATAGAACTAAACTCAGAGCAGATCACTAAAAATAATAGTTTAGTGATTTCTCCTATCCAAAACTATTTCTTCTAAGAAATAAAGGGGTAAAACATAATCCTAAAAATCACAGTTGAAAATAATCCTGAACTACACTAAGATTCCTGAATTTCCACCTCTGATTTCCAGCCAAGATACTACAATCTTCTGACTCAAGAGTAAATAATAATCCTGTGCTCATGACATCACAAGCACATAGTTTGGTAATGATGATGAGAAGGTGGGGGTGGGGAGGCCAACAGGGTGAAGGAAAGCAAGTAGACTCTAAGAACAAGGTTGAAAGAACAGCTGTGTGATCTCTTGTTTATTTTTAAATGTGGACACTTCTTATCCTTTTTTTTTTTAATTGGCCATATTTTCAAACAAATTTACTTCAGGAGGGAAGATCTCACAGATTTTCAGGGGAGCTAACATCTGGAAGAGCCTCTACAAAGCACAGGTCTTTTGAAAAATCTTAACCTTCAACAATGCAACACATGACAGTAAGATTCCTCCAAACACTGTGAGTGAAGACTCATTTTGGCTGCAACATAGGCATCACCTACCACTCACTCTTAAGCATAATGTGTCTAGACAGCCTGAGAGGCCATATTGGACCCCCCGGTTTTGAAAAGAAACTGTTCTTCATTAACATATGCAGTCTAGTCTTAATTGTCCTCAAATGGGTTACTCATTTTATGGATTGCTGAGGCAAAAGCTTTAATTCAAGATTGACTGTTCTCGTCACCATTAGGTAAATCAGGCTTAGAATTGCAGATTCATTCCAACAGTAGTATGATCGATCCCAAAACACGAAAATAAATCTGGATAAAAAATAATGTATTTCAAGCCAAGAAATTTATTACGTTTTGAACTACCTATGCTGGTGCTCTCTACAATAGCAGGGAAAGTTAAATGTACTTAAAACATGATACTGTCCTTACCATAAGCTCTTGAGTAGAATCCTGCCATAGTCTTGAGACTTCCCCACAGATCGGTACAATGGGAGACAAACACAAGCAGAGCTCAGCATAGTGAGTAAGGTGCACGAATACAAAAACTTCTACAAGGAATCTTATGTCTCCTGGCTGATCCTTTTAAGCCAGGATGGTCCAGAAAAGAAGCAGAAGCCACAATGTACCGGTGCCTGCCTGATTCCTTGTCCCTGAGTTCCTGAACCAGAAGGCTCAATACTCCTTGTTAAATCCATCCTTTGTTCAAGGACCTACAATGACTCTATTGACCCTTCTATCAACACACAACAGAGTCTGGCCACTGGGTCTCCTCCACCCTCTTGCTTGCTCTACCCAGACTTGACCAACCCACATTCTCTGCAGTCACTCTCCTTTATTCCGACAAACACAACCTCGTCATTCATACTGTACATTCTATACTTTCTGCCTGGAAGATCTTTCTTTACTCCTAACATTTACTTGAATGCTCACACATATTTTATAGATAAGGATGAAGTACATTGTCCAAGGTCACATAATATAAACCTCAACAAAGATATGAACCAAGAAGTTTCATCTACCGCTGTAGTCCCTGCCTCTTTGTGACTCTGATCCATTGCCTCCCAAGTCCATTTCAAATTTTACTGATTCAGAAACAGTCCCTAATTCATCTCATTCTTCTTTTGTTACTTCAAGTTTTCTAGACTTTACATACTGCATTTATGGCAATCATATTTGTTTTGTTTCTAGGTTGTACCCTAAATATTAAAGCTTATAACAGTCTGCCTTTCCATTTACTGTATACCACCTTCCCTAACCCCACCCCATCCCCAAGGGCAAAAACACCTATCTTTACACCTTTTATACTTCCCAAAACCTGTCACTGGAGTCTAGAGACTGCTTTATCCACCTCAGTATTTAACCATTATTTGGCAGGGACTTCTTACTTTAAAAAAAAAAAAAATCAACTCCCTCTTTCATCATATTAAAAAATCAACCGAGTTCCGGCATTCATGATAAAACTGCCCTGCAACTACATTCCAGTTCCACAGATTTTAATTATCTAAATATATCAGGGGCTGTTGAGAAGATCCCAGTCTGCCATTGCACAGCTCCCTACTGCTGAAGTCACATTTTAAAGCAATGTTTTGGGAGTCTTCCCTTGATGAGATGAATGCTGAGTGAGAAGGGGTGCTTCCTTACAATGTCCTCTGCCGGCACCCTTAGCATGCCTGAGACATTAGGACCACTAAAGCTTTTGACAAATGTTACTCAGTGCCCCCATAACAAACTGAGAGCTTATTTTTAGTACTGAGTTATTCCATCATAATTCACTTGGTTAATCACATTGAATCTCAAAACTCCAAACAAAGCCTTCTGAAAACGGGAATGTGGTGGTCTATTAGGCTGCCCTACAACTTAACCTTGGCTTATTTAACCCCTCAATCCTCACCCCTCTCCCCAAGAAATTATATAAGTAGTTCAACCAGGGAAAGTTGCTAAATACAGACAGAATTTACCAAATATGATCACTAATATCAACACAAACCAATTCACATATTGAAAGAATTATTGATCAGTAGACTCTGAGAGGATGTGTCATTTTTAAAAATCAGTTTTACACTCCAAATTAAATTTTCAATAGGTGTCCCAAAAGAAAGAGATCAAGTAAAGAAGGTTCAGGAAAATTTCCAAGTTGCTGGTGACATAACTCCACCAAGTCCAAATAACAATTAGCATTCATTACTGGTCAGCCTGCCTTAATAATACAAGTCAGCAGACAGCCCTTCCTTGGCAAAGGTTTAGGTGGGGCTTTGTTCACAAGGAAGTTTTTGGCATTAAATGAAAGGGGTAAGTCAAATCAGGCAACAACAAAAAAACTAGTTATAATTTGGGAAATACCTTCCTTCCATTTTTCCTTCCTGCTGGAATGCATAAAGTCCAAAGTGGATAGCTGTTCAATTCTAAATTATTCATGTTAATGGATAACTATCGGCAGAAAGGTGCTGATAATCCAAAATGGGAAAAATTTTTAAATAACTGACTTCAGTTTTGGAATATCTTTTCAGCATATTTACCTTCTCAATTATTCCTAGCATGAGCTAATATTTGTATTCATTTGCAATCCCAAAGTACATAGTAACTGGCCGCTTATTCAGGGAGGTGCTCCGAGGCACACAGCGTAAGCTAGTGGAAATTATAACAGACCCGTATTCAGACTCCAGATGAGCAACATCAACTTCATTTATTTCACAGTTCCGTTCAGCCTTCAAAATATCAACAGACTAGCACAGCAGGATGGTTAGTAAACTTTAAAAAAGAACTGCTCAAAAAACAATGAGGACAAAGAGTATAATTGTTTGCCTATAATGTATTCATTTGTAAATTATGCAGAGCAAATGTTTAATTACAAGTCTGATTCTCCCTAGCCACCTGGCTTACGTGCCTGCAGTCTTCTCCATCCCATCAGGAACACAGTCGCGTTTACTCTGAGGGAAATTTTTAAAGTTATATAATATAGAGAATGTTTTTAAAAGATTTAGGATTAGCTACCCTTTTGGACGAGTCTTAATCACCACTTCTACTTTGTCCTTTCCTACCTTAGAAATACATTCTGAAAGACAAAAGGGATCCACCTCCTCAAAGGTTTCCAAAATATACAGTATGAGAAGACAAAGACTGAAAATGTAGCAATTTCGGATTTTCTAAAAAAAAGCATTTTAAATACGTACAGGTAAAAAGATAAGGAAAATAGGAGCCAAAGTCCCGCTAATTCTTGCTTTTGCATTTGTAACTTCTGAAGAGCCTGCAGAGAACCTTACATAAAATTTCATAAGTTACTTTCAACTTCCTATTTCCATCTGCACTGTCCCCGGAGGAGCGCCCACGGTAGACGGGCTACCTAGACCGAGGGCGAGGGCGGGCGGGGGAGCCGACGCGGTGCGAGCCGGCAGCTAAAAATACGCCGGCCCAGTAAACAAACCCCGTCCCCGCCGCCAGAGCCGCCCGTTAGCCCGGCGATTAGGAGAGGAGTGAGATCACGCCGCCCCGGCTTACTCATCGCCGGCTTCTAAAGTTTCCACCGGCTCACGGCAACTCCGCTTTTTTCTCAACTTCACCAGCCTCCCCAGAATCGCTCCCTTCCTCCATGCCGGGCGCTCCTCAGCCTGGCCATCGAGCGGGGAGCGCAAGCCCGTCTTTCCATTCTACTTCACACGGAGACTTTACAATGGACTTTCTGCTACTGTGGGTAGCAGCCTGCACTCCGGCCCCCTCCGCGCTCCACCATCCCTCCCGAAAGGCTCGCCAACACCGTCCTAAGTGCCCAGCCCACTTGGGAGGCCAGGATCGGGGCAGAGGGGAGGGCGACGCGGGGCACAGGTGAAAGGGAGGAGTAACAGGGAGAGGTGGGGACCAAGCGGGGACAGGCAGGGCGCGGAGGGGTGCCGAGAGGCGATGGCCCGGCGCGAAATGTAATCAGGAAGCAGAAGGGGGACGGTGGCGACCAGAGGGTCAGAGTTGGGGAAACTGGAGAGGCGGGAGGAACGGGGGCAGGACGGGGGAGGGTGACAAGGCGGGGGGCTCCGTTACCCTCGCGGCTCCCGGGGCAAGGCCCTAGGCCGGGGCGGAGCGCGGGGCCCGGCCGCCTCTCCTCATTCCTCTGCTGTGACCCCGGGGTCCGGCCGGCCCCTCCCCTGACGACGATGGAGGCGGAGGCGGAGGCGGTGTCGGTGGCGGAGGCTGCGACCGCGGCTGTCGCTGCGCACGGGATCCGGATCCGGAGCCAGACGGGACTGATCGGACCGGCCTCCTCCGGCGGCTTTTTTTCCTACTCCACACACGGTCGCCGCTCTGACTCCGGCGGCTGGTTCAGGATCGGTGGTTTTCGGCCGTCCGGCCGGAAACAAGCGCCCGTTTCCGGCCGGAGCGGGTTGGTGGTAACACCCTAGCCGCCCCCGGGCCTCCTCCCGCCCCGCCCGTAGCAGCCCCGCCCCGCCCCGCCCCGCCCATAGCAGCCCCGCCCCCCCGCAGCAGCCCCGCCTTCAGCGCTGCTCCCGTCACCCCGGCCAGTTTGGCGCCTGCCCCGCGCGTGACCCGGAGTTTTCCCGGCGGGTTCCTGCAGCCGCCGGTCTGCAGGGGTCCTGAGCCCGAGCGGAGAGGGGTCAAGGGGGCTTTTGAGACTTGGCGGTCGGCTCCGTGGGCTGCAGCACTTTGGGAAGAAGCAGAAAGAAGCGGGGTCTCCTAGAAAGGTGAGAGGGATGAATGCTCTAGCATGAGAAGTCTGAAATCCCAGACTCATTCATTCTAGACTGACCAGAGGAAAACTAGCGCCTCTTCCAGAACAGTCTCCTTCCAGCTATGCACTCCCCTTTCTTCACTCATGGAGTAAACATATCCTTCCCTGTACACACCCAATACTTATTAATTTGCATAACGATGATACGTTATTGACACATCTGCCTTAGACCGTTAGCACAATAAAAAAAAAGTTATGTAGAACCTTTTTTTGGTAATGCCTTTTAACAACGTAATTCAACAAATATTCATTGAGTCTCCACTATGTGCAAGGCACTGTGCTCATTTACAATGGGGACACAAAAATGAGAAAGACAGCCCTAACCAGTTTGGCTCAGTGGATAGAGCATCGGCCTGTGGACTGAACGGTCCCAGGTTCTATTCCGGTCAAGGGCATGTACCTTGGTTGTGGGCACATCCCCATCCCAGTAGGGAGTGTGCAGGAGGCAGTTGATTGCTGTTTCTCTCTCATCGATGTTTCTAACTATCCCTCTCCCTTCCTCTCTGTAAAAAATCAATAAGATATATTTTAAAAAATGAGCAAGACATCAAGTATCTTACACTTTAGTAGAATACATAAAACTATATAAGGCAGAACTCCCATGTGCAATGTGTTACAATAAGATATGGCTATGAGAACATAAGCTTGTCTGGCACTTAGCAGACCTTCCATATTTGTTGGATGAATAAGTAAATATTAAGGAGAATGTGGACTATTTCAAGAAAGAAGTGCTATTTAATAAATACCTCTTATGATAAACACAAAATTGAGGCAGTCCCTGCTATAATCTGACCCAGAAAATCCTCCATTCAAATTCCTAACATTGTGGCACCTGGTGTACATATTCAAAACGTATATTGTCTAAATGGTGCCTGTTAGGTCTATTTATAAATAAACTAGAGGACCCGTGCACAAATTCATGCATCGGTGGTGTCCCTAGGCCTGGCCTGCGGGGATGGGGCTGAAACTGGCTTTCCCACATCCCTCGAGGGTCCTGGATTGCAAGAGGGTACAGGCCAGGCGGAGGGACCACACTGGTGCACCGAGGCAGGGAGGGACTGCGGGAGGGCTCCAGGGCATGTCTGTCCCCTCTCACCCAGTCTGGATCGGCTGAACCCTAGCAGCAAGCTAACCTACCAGTTGGAGCATCATAGTGACTGGTTGAACGGATGGACACTTACCATATTAGGCTTTTATTATATAGGATATTACAGTCAACTTTTCTGTCCCCTCACTAATTTCTGAAGTCCTCAGTTTCTAAACAGGTGGAGAAGAGACATATTAGAATTATCCAACTCAAGACTAGAAAATCGACCCCTAAAACAGGAAACGTCCTAGCTAGCTGTATCTCTTGGGGATACCCTGGGTTTACAGTTGAAGATTTAGGCCTGGGCCTAGGGCCATACCAAGGCCAAACAGGTCTGATTGCCTTGCACCCAGGACCAACAATACAAGTTAGCAAGTAGAGCCATTTGGCCTAAGCTTCAAGCTTGTGAGGACCACAGATTTTGTGCACTTTAAGCAAGAGCACATCTCAGTGGCAAATTTGAGGAGTAGAATATGATGAGATTTGGTCATTTAAGTTGATTCTAATTGAACTCCATTGATCACACACACACACACACACACACACACACACACACACACACACCCTTGCTAGATATGTCTGAGGTAGGAGGATGGTTCCACAGATGAGAAGACTCAAAAATCTAAAGCTGTCTTATTCTCCCAAGGCCCTCCGAGGACCAGGTTATGCCCATCTGTGTTGTTTTAGTCTTATGGTGCTCAAAGGCATTCTCCACCCACGGTACAAGGCCGACTTTTACTTTTGACAGTAACCACGAGAAAGTTTCCAAATTTAAAAGCTGGGTCAAGTTGCTGGTCAAACTCATTTGTGACCACACTTTACAGACTTGCCTGAAAATTTAGGGGCCAGGAAGTGATGGGGTTGCAGTTGCTTTGTGCCTGTTTCTTACTCTGACCATCCATCATTCATTGTTGTTTGTGCAATTGCTCAATGGACCGCTTGTTTGGGGTCAGCCCGGGCTGTATGGGTAGCAGTGTGGTCAGCCAGGCTGAGAGCCAGGCCACCTGGGTTTTGGTCCCAGCTCAGCCAGCCCCTAATCCATTAAGTGAATCCCTTCCTATTCCTGTGTCAGTTCCTCTGCCTAGAAACTGGGGACCTCTTCTATAGTGATGTACAGCCATTCGGTTTGTCACTATGCTAAATGCTCAGTAGTTGTGATGTCATTGTCGGCGGCCAGAACACAGCCAATTATTATTATTATTATTTGCTAGAAGAATAATGGGGGAGGGGGGGCGAGTAAAAGCAGCAGAGAAAATCCTACCAATGTACTTAGGACCACACACCCTCATCTGCCATTCCGTACAAAGTTCTTTCCCACCTGGTTTTGTTTACTCATTTTAGCAATTCTAAGGGCTTCAGCAAGGAGCTCCCTGAGCTTTCAATTCACTTTAAGCAAGAGCACAAAAAACAGCTTTTCATTTCACAAGGGAAACGTAAAGGAGAGATTATCTCAACACTGGGGCTAATGCAGAGAGGAGGGGAGATGTTCAGAGAAAGCTATTTTTGCAGATAACCCAGGAAAAAACACACACAGCAGTTATTTGCATTTATATGCTTTTGTGGTGGAAGAGAAAACCAAACCAAAATAATTTCCTTTCCACTGCCACCACTATAATTTAGACCAGTGGTTCTGTGGCGTTTCAGAAATTACATACTGTCTCTGCCCAGGACTCAGACTCACTAACTCAAAATTCTTGGGACTGAGGACCATGAATCTGTTTATAAATACCTGACTTTCGCCTTTCAGCCTCCAGCAGCTATGGCAACAGCACTCCCTGTGTCCTGGGGGTGGGGGGTGGGGGTGAGGGGGGAACCTCCGGGTTCTACCAAGGCTCACCCATTAAGTGGCCATGGAGCTCCAAGCAGTGGATGGAGAGCAGCCTGCACGTCCCAACCTGCCCACCCAGTGCCTGGCTCCCACTCCTTCCCAGCCCTGGAGACAGCAGCCCCCCTGCTGCTGAGCACCAATGACAGCGTGAAGGCTCAGTGTCGGCTCCTGTGCTTCATCCTGTGCTCCATGGGCTTCTCTGCTGCCTGTATCCCACTATGCTGCTGGGCCTGCCTGGCCTCCTGCCTGAGCCCCCACCTCTCCAACTCCAGGCCCCTGGCACCAGGGCCACTGCACTTCAGTGGATATAGCAGAGTGCCAGATGGGAAGCCACTGGTCCGGGGGCCATACTGCAATTGTGCAATGGTGTCCAGCTCCGGCCAGATGCTAGGCTCATACCTGGGCAGCCAGATCAACAGGGCTGAGTGCATGCTGTGCAGGAACCAGGTGCCCACCATAGACTGGCTCATGATGACCCTTGCCCTGGAGCTATTCGAGGAAATCGTGGTCTGTGGAATGGTCAGCAACAGCGACTGCAGGGTGAAGAGCCACCTCTCAGTGTCTTACCACTACTGTGAGAAGGGCTGGCTGAACAAATGTCAGATGTACCTGGCACACGAGCAGGCACCCCACAGTGCCCACTGCTTCACCGCTGAGAAGGCCGTGTTCTCCCATGGGCCAAGAGGAGGCCCATCGTTTCGCCTACTCGTCCTGGAGAACCCAGTAGCCCAACTGCCCAGCCAGTTGCATTGCCTTCACCAGGCCTGCTTTCCATTCACACTCAACCAAAATCATTTAATTTGTGGATCCTGCCCCTGCCATTGCCAGGTGGACCTAGGGTTCTTTCCTGTCCTACCCTGGGGACACTTAAAGCCAACTCAGGTCTTCAGACTTGAAGGGGAGAAGAGGGGGGCCATGGTGACTTTTGTACACTCTGCCCCATCCCCGCTCCCTGAGTAATCTGAATCTTAACTTTGGGGTTCATCCCACCTCAGGTTCTATCCAGTGGCCTTTGCCCCCAGGGCTGAGGTCCCCCACTCACCAGGTTTGTGACCTTCTACCTTGTACCAGCCCTGGTCCTTCCTCTCTACACTCCCACTCCACCCAGCTTTGGTGCCACACTTCCCAGGCTGATTGCCCTCATCAAGGCAGTCCCGAGCTTGGGGTTTGGTTCACTGGGCGAAGGGGCCTTTGAACTGTGACGTGCCAGGGCCACTTCGATGTACAAGTAAACATGTGTTTTCTGGAAAATAAATAAATAAAATATCCACGGTTCTTTTTATTGGTATTATTGAGGTATAGACACACAACATTATATTTGTTTTGGGTGCAACAGTGATTCAGTATTTGTATACACTGTGAAATAATTATCATAAGTCTAGTTACCATTACCGTCCATCACCGTAGTTATAACATTTTTATTCCTGTGATGAGAACTTGCAAGATTTACTCTCTTAGCAACTTTCAAATACACAATACAATATTAATTAAAGTCCCCATGACTTTTTTTTAAAACATATTGTTATTTATTTTTTTATTTTTAATTTTTATATTTTTTACAGAGAGGAAGGGAGAGGGATAGGAGCCAGAAACATCGATGAGAGAGAAACACCAATCAGCTGCCTCCCGCATCCAAGGTACATGCCCTTGACCAGAATCAAACCTGGGACCCTTCAGTCCACAGGCTGACACTCTATCCACTGAGTCAAACTGGCCAGGGCCCCATGACTTCTTTATAAGTGTAAGTTTGTACCTTTTGCCAAGACTGATGTCAAGGAGTTGACTTCCTATGTTTTCTTCTAGGAGTTTTTTTGTTTGTTTGTTTGTTTGTTGTTTCTGACTTCTAGGAGTTTTATGGGTTTAAAAAAATTTTTTTTTATTGATTTTAGAGAGAAAGGGAAAGGGAGAGGGAGATAGAAACATCAATGATGAGAGCGATCATTGATGGGCTGCCTCCTGCATGCCCCCTATGGGGATCGAGCCCACAACCTGGGCATGTGCCCTTGACTGAAATCGAACCCAGTACCCTTCAGTCCACAGGCTGACGCTCTATCCACTGAGCCAGACTAGCTAGGACAGGAGTTTTATGTTTTTATGTTTCAAATTTTTAATCTATTTTGAGTTAACTTTTGTATATGGTGTAATACAGTAGTCTAGGTTTACTCTTTTGCATGTGGCTATCCAGTTTTCCCAATACTATTTATATACTTTCACCATTGTATATTCTTGCTTCCTTTGTCATAGATTAACTGGCCATATATACATGGATTTATTTTCGATCTCTGTTCCGTTGATCTATGTGTCCGTTTTTATGCCAATATCATGTTGTTTTGATTACTATAGCTTTGTAACATAGTTTGAAATCAGGGAGCATGATGCATCTAGCTTTCTCAAGATTTTTTTGGTTATTTGGCATCTTTTGTGATTCCATACACATTTTAGGATTGTTCTATTTTTGTGAACAATGTCATTGGAATTTCTATAGGAATTGTACTGAATCTGTACATTGCTTTGGGTAGTATATACATTTTAACAATATTAATTCTTCCAATTCATAAGTACAGAATATCTTTTTCATTTATTTGTGTCTTCTTCAATTTTATGTATTAATGTCATAGTTTTCTACCTAAAGTTCAAGGTCCAACCTATGTTATCTCCTTTTATTTTTTTTAATCTTTATTGTTCAGATTATTACAGTTGTTCCTCTTTTTTCACCCCATAGCTCCCCTCCTCCCAGTTCCCACCCCACCCTCTGTCCTTACCTCCCCGCCCCCCGCTGTTCTCATCCATAGGTGTACGATTATTGTCCAGTCTCTTCCCATACCCCCAACACCCTTCCCCCCCAAAAAAATTGTCAGTCCAATCCCTTTCTATGCCTCTGATTCTATTCTATTCACCAGTTTATTCTGTTCATCAGATTTTTTTATTCACTTGATTTTTAGATTCACTTGTTGATAGATATGTATTTGTTGTTCATAGTTTTTATCTTTACTTTTTCTTCTTCCTCTTCTCAAAGGATACCTTTCAGCATTTCATATAATACTGGTTGGGTGGTGATGAACTCCTTTAGCTTTTTTTTTTGTCTGTGAAGCTCTTTATCCGACCCTCAATTCTGAATGATAGCTTTGCTAGGTAAAGTAATCTCGGCTGTAGGTTCTTGCTATTCATCACTTTGCATATTTCTTGCCACTCCCTTCTGGCCTGCAAAGTTTCTGTTGAGAAGTTGGCTGACAGACATATGGGTTCCCCCTTATAGGTAACTGACTGCTTTTTTTTTTGCTACTTTTAAAATTCTCTCCTTGTCTTTTGCTCTTGGCATTTTAATTATGATGTGTCTTGGTGTGGTCCTCTTTGGATTCCTTTTGTTTGGGGTTCTCTGCGCTTCCTGGACTTGGAAGTCTATTTCTTTTACCAGGTAGAGGAAGTTTTCTGACATTGTTTCTTCAAATAGGTGTTCAATATCTTGCTCTCTCTCTTCTGGTACCCCTATAATTCTGATGTTGGTATGCTTGAAGTTGTCCCAGAGGCTTCTTACACTGTCTTCATATTTTTGGATTCTTTTTTCTTTTTGCTTATCCATTTGGGTATTTTTTGTTTCTTCATATTTCAATTCTTTGACTTGATTCTTGCATTCCTCTAATCTGTTGTTGGATCTCTGTATAGTATTCTTTATTTCGGTCAGTGTATGCTTAATTTCTAGTTGGTCCTTTTTCATATCCTTGATGGTCTCATTAGATTTATTGAGGGTCTCACTAAATTTATCAGTGGTTTCTAGAAAATTCTTGAAAAACCGTAAAACCGTGGTTTTGAACTCTATATCCAGTCATTTGCTTTCCTCCATTTCTGTCATTTGTGATCTGTTTCTTTTTTTTTTTTTTAATATATATTTTTTATTGATTTTTTACGGAGAGGAAGGGAGAGGGATAGAGAGCTAGAAACATCGATGGGAGAGAAACATTGATCAACTGCCTCCTGCACACCCCCAACTGGAGATGTGCCCACAACCAAGGTACATGCCCTTGACCGGAATCAAACCCGGGACCCTTGAGTCTGCAGGCCAATGCTCTATCCACTGAGCCAAACCGGTCAGGGCTGTGATCTGTTTCTTTGTCTCCACATTTTGGCTGCTTCCCTAGGTTGATAGAGTGGCTTTCTGTGTTAGGTGATCACTGAGAGGAAATGACCTCCAAGCCACTTGGTTATGTGAATCAGCTGTGACTATAGTGGGAGAACTTCTGTGCTGGAGACACCCTTATGGGGCAAGAGTTGTTTGGGTAAGCTGGCACTTGTATCTCCAAGGAGGTGCTATTTTTAGCTTCTGCCTGGGGCTTCCCAGCCTTTTCTATGCAAAAGCCTCTGCTCCCAGCTTGGGTGGGATGGGGTCTCAGGGAGTCTACAGGGCGGAGCAACCAGCAATGGCCGCTTCTCAGCCCTGCCCTAAGAGACACCGGGTCTCAAGCTGCTCTGGAGTTTCTCCCAGTGCCCAACAGTGCTAGACAGTCCAGCTCCTCCTCGTATGATTCTGAGTCCCCAGAAACTCACCTGGAACTGGAGTTCAGAGCCGTTGGGAGCTTGTGTCTCCCTCTGGTATGAAATGCTTCCAGCCCTTTCCGCCAGCCCCTTCGTGTGCCTCCGTACCTCTGCACTTTATTTCCGCACCTCCTCTGTGTCTCAGTCTCTTTCTAGTTGTAGAATTTCCACTCAGCCAGCCTTCCTGTGGATCTGGGTGGTGTCCGTTTTTTCTTTTTGTTGTTGTTTTAAAATAGTTGTGCACGGCCGCAATTCCGGTGTTCACCTATGCCGCCATCTTGGTTTCTCTATGATCTCCTTTTAAAGACTTCCTATAAAATCCTAAACTATAAATGACTTTATCAATCAATTAGAACCTAAAAACTGCCTGAAAATTATTTTTCACAAGTATTTGTTCTTAAGTGAACTATTTAATCAATTAATGAAAAAAACTAGGACTAATAAAACAGCAAGAAAAGACAGTTCAGTGACACCATTTATGTTCCTGAACCTTGTAAAGGGTTCCTAAGATTAAGTATTAGGGGAACTCCTAAATAGAAAATCCCAGCCTCCAGGTCTGTAAACACTAAAGATCACTGGAGGTACTTTGTTGTAAATAGGACTTATCAGCTCTCAATTATTGCAAGTGCTAGTCCCCAGAAGAGCTGTGTTAAGACATTAACTAAAAGACTCTTGGCAAGATTGCGCACGTTTCTGCTCTGGCCCTGACAAATCCCCGGAGAATGTGAGAATGGGCTTCTAAGGCCCTCAGACGCCTAGCAACAGGTAGGTAAGGAAGAGAAGTTGGGTCCTGAGGCTTTGAAGAAAGCAAGTGCTACCTTACCTAACTGGAATACCAGCCCGTAGGTCAATTTCATCTCCACCTCACAGGCGACACACCCTCAGGTTTGGAGGAAAAGCAAACAATTAGACTGCAAACACACTGGCTGGGACAATGAGGAGAGGCCAGGGGAGTGGAGTGACTGACCAGGTCAGCACGGGGAAGCAGGCCCAATTCAGGCTATCGGAAAACGACAGAGCATTCAGGGGACAGAAGAAGCGAGACTGCACTAAACTCCCCCTTTTCACGTGACCAATGGCCCATGTTGAACTCTATAGGTACTTGCACACTAAGAATGTTTTCTAAATTATAAATATAGTTTCTTTTCCTACTGTAGGGAGCTCCAGAGTTGAGTGACTATATCTCATTGGCATCTAGTAGGGCCTCTGTGAGTGATGTGCCCTCTGACTATCGCTTTCCCGGTTACTGACCTGATCAGCATTAGGGTTATCCCATGTGGCTATGGTCTGTGAACAAGCCTGCAGATTACAGCAACATAGAGAAGTAAATGGATAACAACTTTTTCAGCTGAAAAAAAAAAGAAGCTAGAATTGAAAAGTGTTACCATTACTTAGGTTACCTTAGATTACACTTACCTAATGTGTTAGGTAACCTTGCTAGTTCAAGAAGAGATGGGATGCCGAGGAATGAATAAAGTACTCTAGGAGCACCCACGAGTAAAGTACAAGACCTGGGGGACACTTAAAAAGAAAGCTTTGTCTGGCAGGCATGGCTACTGGTTGAGCATCCATCTATGAACCAGGAGATCACAGTTTGATTCCTGGTCAGGGTACATGCCCAGGTTGCAGGCTCACTCCCCAATAAGGGACATGCAGGAGGCAGCCGATCAATGATTCTCTCTCATCGATGTTTCTCTCCCTCTCCTTTCCTCTCTGAAATCAACAAAAATAAAGAAATAAAGCATTGATTATGGAAAGAGAGAGGAAGGTAAACTGAGGAGCTGAATCATGAGAAGTGGCAGAAGAATCTCACACGCGCTAATCAGGGATGCTGCCCTGCGACAGTTTCTCAGTGTGTTAGCTCCCCACCAGGTGGTGGCTGCCCTTCTCCCCTCCTAGGTCAGAGATCACACATAAGTGGCAGCTCTGCTCTTACTTGCCAGTAAATTATACTGAATATGGCACCAGACAGCTTGCCTCCTTGTCCAGATCCACTACAGGAGCAACAAAAGCTCATCAAAATGGGAATTGACACAATTCAGCAAATTCTGTTGATATTTTTAAGCTCCCACCCTGTGTAGGGCATACTAGTACGAAGATACAATCATTGCCCTTAAGAAGCTTTCCTGAGCAAGACTAGGCACTAGAAGTTCAAATGTTTCTGGGCTTGACACATGTCCTTCACCTCACCCAGGAAAAAACATGGAAGATGGTGCGGACCATAAAAGGGCAATGTGGCCTCTGACTACTGACATTTATTCCTGGAAGACACTGAAAGGGTTGGTTCTTACTACCCATACAGTACATTCTGTCATTGATTTCCTGCTTCCTACAACACTTTCCCTTTGATCTTTAGTGTCCTTCTCCCCTTCTCTAAATGAATAGTATTTACAGACCATTGTGTGGCAAACAGCATCTAACGCTCAGAAAGAGAACACTGAAGCCCAACCCAGTGGTGTTGCTCCGGCCTATTCCTGTGGGACACCCTCACCTCTGGACAGACACACATCTGTTAGATTATATTGCCTAGTGTCCTTGCCTAAACCTAGATGGTCTTTTTTTTTTTTTTTTCATGTTTGAATGCATTGTCAATACCTCTAGGCTGAATCATTATACCTAGTTCTTTCTCCTAATTACCATTGCCACAATCCTAGCTCATTACCACTGACCTGAACTACTGTGAAATAACTCTGCAACTGGCCTCTTGCCTTTAATCTTGCTCTTCTCTTGCTACCCTTCATGTCTTGCCTAAAACTAAGGCCTGGTCACATCATTCCTCTGCTCAGAAACTTCCAATGTTCCTTGAAGAGAAAGTTATTTACTGTCAATATTAGTGTTATTGTAAGTATAGAACATTAAATAAAATATAAGTATAGTATTATATTAGAGGCCTGGTGCACAAAAATTCGTGCACTTGGAAAATGTAGAACCTTTAAAGGAAGAGAGAGAACCAAGCAACATGGCAATATAAAACTTCGCCATTGTCTCCATAGCTGCAGCAAAGCCTAACACACACAAATATCCTGTGTGAGGAATATTTTCTGGGGGGAACGAAATTAGTTGTTTTATGTCTTGGGGCAACGTCGTGCAAAACAACAACAGCACGCTAGAGGTGGTGCCATGATCCATCCCTTGAACCAATCAGTAACAAAGAAAAGCATGAGGCACACCCCCACTCCAGAATTTCTGAGGGGCTCTAACTGTACAGAGAGTCAGCTTAAAGATGTTCTGTTTGAATCTCACTGGTACTTTCACAGAAATATGGGTTACAATTTGATAAGAGGTGTGTATTCAATCCCTTTTTACTTCCTTTCCCTGTGAGTCCTACAGGAGGCCCCATGTGGCACTCGGTACTAAATACCTAAATACTTATGTGATGGTCGTGTTGACCCTCATTTTTCATTTTCCTTTCCTTTAAAATGGTCTGCTCAGAGGCCTGGTCCAGCGTGTGTTTTCTGCTCCTCCATCTGTCTGAATGCTGCTGGGGCCAGTGCCCTTCCCTCGACCTACGGGGTTGGAATCTGCCACAACCCAGAGAACAGTGGTATTCTCAAGGCCTTCTCCTCAGAGAAAAGAAAACACCAAGTTTCTTCCCGAGACTCATTGCCACCCACATTCTTCCTTCCCTGGCAGGCCTCCCAGAGGTAAACTCTGCTAATAAGAAAGGTCCCAGATAATTAGTAGAGGAAATTGGAACCAAAGAGAGAAATAATGGAAGACACCATATGTGTGCCCTAGTTAGTAAAACTAATCTCTGAGCAGAACAATAGGTAGCTTCTGTGTGTTACGAGGGAAGATAGTTTGCAAGAAGAGGCAAAAGAGGACAGACGATTAGCAGTAGAGTAGGAATTATAAAGGGTGATTCCCAGGTGCCCAATCATACCACTCTCAGGCCCAGCAAGGGTCCTCTATGCGCTGAGCCCTGAATTTGAAAAATCAGCCCAGCCAGTTGCTCAGTGGTTGAGTGTCCACCCAGGAACCAAGAGGTCACTGGTTCATTTCCTGGTCAGTGCACATGTCCCGGTTGCAGTTGCGGCTCAGTCCCCAGTAGGGGGCATATAGGAGGCAGTGGGTTAATGTTTCTCTCTCCCTTCCCCTCTCCCTTCCTCATGCTTTAAAATATATATATAAATTCTTTTAAAGGTATCATTCTGACTCTCCTCTGGCTATATCTCTCCCCAGAGGATGAGGAGAGGCTATGGTATCAGGAGGCATACATATATGGAGCCTGGGACCACTACCCTCCACCTCTCCCCCACACCTATACACATACTTCTAGAGCATCCTCTGAGTTCCTGGGAATCTGGAATTCCCAGTCCAAATGTCCTGAGTCCCCTTTTAGGGCTTGTGTGGGCCTCTTCACAGGGTCCAGATTCCTGAGAGTGAACACCACCACCGATGGACCAGCTCACCTCATTCTAGGCCACAATTCAGGAGTCTAATAATTCTAAATTTGAACCTGGTCTTTCAAGTTGTTATAAAAGCATACTTGTCAAGGTAGAAGGATAAAATACATTTTATCTAACAACTTGTTAGCTTTATGAATAACTTAATTATTTAAACATATGGTGTATGGGTCTTTATTTGTACTCTTGCCCTAAGCCCTACAAATGCCAGGGGTGGGTCTATTTAAAATAAAAAGTGCTTGGGACTAGAGAACTGTGTACTTAAGGG
This sequence comes from Murina feae, assembly GCA_004026665.1. Lineage (NCBI taxonomy): Eukaryota > Metazoa > Chordata > Mammalia > Chiroptera > Vespertilionidae > Murina > Murina feae. Next base: position 48,690 of record PVJC01000768.1, read on the forward strand.
ACCGTATGCTTCGTTGCTATTGGTTAAAAATCTTGACTACAAACCTAGATTTTTATTTACAGCTAGTGACTTATCTGGAAATTTTTTCTAAAGCCAAGTAGACCCCTACCAAATAATTATCTGTGTCTAAAAATCTCATTTTCATAACAAAATAATTATTGGCACTTGTTGATTTCTTAGTTTTCAAACAAGGGTGTGGATTCTGGCCTCTGGTCTGCCTTATCTGGCCCAGCTCTGGCCCCTGCTGGGGCTGCCCCTCCCACCTCTTCTCTGCTTAGCTTCAGTCTCCCTCCTTCCATTTTCATCAGCCATCCTTCTAATAAAATAAAAGAAATATAATTTTTCAGTACATAATTTAAAATACATTTTTATTCAATAGCAAACAAATTGACTCATATTCCTTTCCCTCTAAAGGGAAAAAAACCTAACAATTTTAGTTAATAAGTGACTCGGACTTTTCCTCCTTTTGGGTCATACACTTTTAGTAGGAAACATGTTCTATTTCGCTGTATCAAATAGTGTATTGTTAAGGCTTTTGATGTCTGATTTTTTCCCCCAATGGGGGTGAGGAGGAAGGGAGGCTAGTCTTTGGCAGGGTTCTCCAGGCTGGCAGGACTTGAATAAGGTATTTACTCACAGCAGCTGGGAGGGAATGAAGCCAGAGGGTGAGTGTAAAACTATATTTGGGGAGGTGTGGCAGGGGTTAAGTATTATTCTAGAGAAGCAAAATCTTGTCATCAAATCCAATGGGCAAGTTCAGAGTCAAAAATAGGAGATGAAGTCAGAGCTCAGGAACTCGGTAAACTTGAGTGCAGTGAGTAAGGCAGGTATGAGGTGAAAGGGTCCAGGGCTACAGAAGGAAGCAGACTATCCCAGAGCTCCATGTAATGAGATGAGCAAACATGGGCTAGGCCCAAGGCGGGTTTACTGAGAGAGACGTGACAGCCAGCCCTAGGAACCCAGACTCAGTGAATGCCTTTCAGATGATGAAGTCGATTTACTAATTAGGAAACTATTTATGAACAATATATAAGATGTATTACAATATGCATATTGTCAGCCAACTCAGCATCTTTCCTGGGCAGAAGGGAGAAAAAAGTGTGAGTGTGGACATTTAAAATTCACTAGCATTGCAGACAGAGTGGTTACTCTAGACTTTCTCTTGCTACCAAATACAACCATCTAACCCAGTCATTTATTCCAAAATGTAGAAAAATCTAGCCCCCTTCTCCCTCCCTGCCCCCACCCCCACCCCTCTCATTATTCTGCTTTCCAGCCCCAGAATCTGGAACTCAGAACGAAAGTAATGATGAGTCAGGGCAATGATGAGTCAGGATTAGTTCCACAGTGTTCACCTGAGACAAATACTGTAAAATCATATGCCTTCTTCTGAAGCAGCTGATCTGGCTGAGGCAGCAACTCCAGCCCCTTGTAACTGGGCTCCTCTAGAAGAGACACATCCACACGTGCTCACAGGAGCAGAGCACGTACTTCATGTGATTCTCAGACCAGCAACAGGACAGCAGCTGGAAGCTCACTGGAAATGCAGACAGCAGACTTGTGGGGGTAAAGGGATACCACAGGACATATAATGACATCTTATCACTGTATCGCTAAAACGGGTTCTGCAAACCACCACCAACAGATGGGAGTCTATTCTCTGGGCAAGTCAGTCAGAAGTCACACTCCTTTTACCCTGCTTATTCAACTCGCTAATGTCTCACTGAATTCACCTGATATGTCCAACAGTATATATTTTTAAGATCCCAAGAGGAAAAAAAAATACATGTCAATGTTCCCCATTACTAGAAGGTAGGAGGTACTGCTACTGAAAGACCAGTACATTATCATCAGTAGCATTAGCAGCTAAGGACATTGGCATCCGGTAAGATTTTATTGTTTGCCATAGTTGTGGCAAGACGTTTATCACAGTTAAATGGCAATGGAGAACCAGACAATAGAAAAGACAAGGAAACTCCTCTTACCTGGTAAATATTCTTAAAGTAGAATCAGGAAGTAGTGACTTTAATACAAAAAGGTACAGTAATACTTCCTGCTTCCTCCTACAAGTGTTAGGGGTTAATGACAGAATTTAACTACTTCGGCCAAGAGCAATTCTATTTCCTTTCTATTTTTTTTGTGTTTTTTTTTAAAGAGTGGTGGTTTTTTTTTTATTTAATACATTTTTTTAAATTATTATTTATTTCAGAGAGGAAGGAAGAGGTAGAGATAGAAACATCAATGATGAGAGAGAATCTTTGATTGGTTGCCTCCTGCATGCCCCCTATTGGGGATGAAGCCTGCAACCCAGGCATATGCCCTTGGCTGGAATTGAACCTGGGACCCTTCAGTCTGCAGACCGATGCTCTATCCACTGAGCCAAACTGGCTAGGGCTTCTTTCCAGTTTTGACACACTAGTTAGTAGTGCTCAGGGATGTGAAAGGGAACTAGTTCTCAATGGAGCACTATTACTTAGCATATTTTAAAAGGTACTTCTCAAACATTTAGCTGCACAAGGCAGTGGAATAATATTTAATTCCATAAATTAAATCTGGTCCCTGCTTAGCTTTTCTAAGCCCCTATGGTTTATTTTATGAACTATACGTTCTCTTAATAGAGCCATTTTCGTTTTTGTTGTTAAGGATGAGGCCAGGGCAAATAATAATGGCTGAGGTAACAGTTTTTCTGACAGGAACTTGCCCCTGATTATTGCACTCTGGGGAATGAAGGATCTCACAGGCTTATGTGGAGGAGACATTAGCTTAAATAGAAAGAGCACAATAAAGAGGATAAGGATTTGAGTACAAGGAGATAGCCTAGGAGCAGATGGCTTTCTAAAGAGGGTTAAAGATAGTGATCATATGCTGTTTCCATGTTCTTCACAAACGATAGAAAAATTATTTTTGAGCTTTGGGGAATGACATTATATAACAAGAATTGTAAAGACATAAATATAGATATTTGAAAATAAATATCTCAATAACTAGCAATAATTGCAGCTACCAATTTAGAGTACCTTATTTACAGATACTAAAGCCACAGGATTGGTGACGGTTTTGTCATTTAATCCTCTCAACCAAACTTCTTTTAACTCCAAATCTTCAGTGCAGTTTTATAAAACACCACAACCTGATCTGAGCTGAGTTATGAAAGGTAGAACATATGATGGACTTTAGGAAGGACTGACTGAAACGCAGGACTGAAATGTTTCCAGGATTCTCAGCGGCCTTCATCATGACTTCTTTCTACTTTTGACCCTTACTCTCTCCCAGTACAGACTGGCTTCTTTCACACAAGAGAAGAGAACAGCTTCAGAGCCTCACATCTCATAATACTCAGCACCAGAGAGGACCTGAGAGCAGCTTTCTCTGATCAAGTTAAAAAACCTGGAAGAAGGGCTCTGATTGGACCATATCAGGTCAGGTGCTTATCATCAGACCGATAAATTATGTCTAGTGTGGGGGATGAGAAATATTGTATTGGGGTCAAGTGTCCAGCCCTAGGCTAATGATTGTAGCCAGGAAACTGAGTCTTCTAAGAACATGGAGGCCTCCGTAAGAATTACATGCTTGAAGAAGAAGTGATCAGGGCTATGCTCACACTTGGGACAAAACAGTAGAGGGGAAGCAGAGCTGGGAGAATCTGGCTATGGGGCTGCAAGGGACTCTAGGGAGCTGCAGAGCAAGAGTGAGGCGTTGAGTGAGAACATTCCAGTGTTCTTCAAAGGGAAGAAGAAGGAACGAAGATGTATGTGTTCCCTCTTGTCAAAACATTTCCTTGAACTTGCATGCAATATCTCTGCTTAAGTCTTGTCCAGAATCTGGTCACATGACAATACCCAGCTGCAAAGGAAGTCAATATATGTATTATTTATTCTAGTTGACCATCTACCAGGTTAAAATTAGAGGTTATTTTACTAAGGAGGAAGGTCAGAAGGAATATTAGAAGAAAACTAGAAAATATGTCATAAACTATACAATGTATGTATTATTCTTAACCGTATTTATCTTCTTTGGAGCACTATTTCTCTCCTTCTGCAACCATGTGATTTTGAAGGGACTTGCCATAACAGTATTCAACTTCCGTGGTCATAGAGATGAACTTCTGGCACAAGTTGTCTCAAACATTTACATCCCCATCCACCTTGACCTCAGTGATTAGTGCAAAGATAACACATAATCCAAATTTCACCTACCAGAGGCCCTTGCTGGGATTTTCTGACTAGATTTTTCCCAGGTTGTGAGGTCATAAAGATATAAGCTCAGGGCTATTTATGACTATCGTTGAAACACAGTGCAGCAACTTAAAAGATTAAAACCAACACACACAGAGAAGCAGACATGAGAAGAGAGAAAAATGAGGAGATTCTGAATGATATCTGAGCTCTTGGAGCCGTCATCTATAAGAACAACTCTATGACTGCCCCTTTTGCAGTTTGGCAATATGAGCCATACATCCCCACCCTTGCTTAAGTTCATCCCATTTGGGTTTCTGTAATTTATAATCAAAAGTATATTTATATTTTATGCCCTGTTGGCCTGCGGACTGAAGGGTCCTGGTTTGATTCCAGTCAAGGGCATGTACCTTGGTTGTGGGCACATCCCCAGGGGGTGTGCAGGAGGCAGCTGATCAATGTTTCTAACTCTCTATCCTTCTCCCTTCCTCTCTGTAAAAATTCAATAAAATGTATATATTTTAAAAAGTATATTTATATTCTAAATTTATATAAATGTTTTTATGTTGAATTTATATAAATATACTTTTATATATTAAATTTATATATATATATTTTCGATTACAAATTTTAGAAATCCAAAGGGAATAAACTTAAGTAATAAGTGGGGATATATAGCTCATATTTGTATTTTAAATTTAAATAAATATTAATTTTTTAATGTAAATTAAATCTTTATATTTAAAGTGATGAAAAGCAAGGACCTACAACCAAGACTACTTTACCCAGCAAGGCTATCATTTAAAATTGAAGGAAAAATAAAGAGCTCCCCAGACAAGAAAAAGCTAAAGGAGTTGTTACCACCAAACTAGTTTATAAGAAATGTTAAAGGGCCCTAACCAGTTTGGCTTGGTGGATAGAGCGTCGGCCTGCGGACTGAAAGGTCCCGGGTTCGATTCCGGTCAAGGGCATGTACCTTGGTTTCGGGCACATCCCCAGAAGAGGGTGTGCAGGAGACAGCTAATCAATGTTTCTCTCTCATCACTGTTTCTAATTCTCTATCCCTCTCCCTTCCTCTCTGTAAAAATTCAATAAAATATATTTTAAAAAAGAAAGAAATGTTAAAGGGCCTGCAAGAAGAAGAAGGAGAAGAAGAAGAAACAACAACAGAGGAACATAGTTAAAATAATAAAATAATAATAAATATGTACCTATAAAAATAACTTTAAATGTAAATGGCTTAAATGCTTTCATCAAAAGACAGGGAAGCTGGATGAATTAAAAAAGAAAAAAAAGCCTATGTATATGCTGTTTACAAGAGCCCCACCTCAGAATGAAAAATACACACACACCAAAAGTAAAGGGATGGAAAAAGATGTTTCATGCAAATAGAAACAAAAAAAATAATAATATGGGATAGTCATACTTATAACAGACAAACTAGACTTTAAAACTAAGGCTCTATGGTAAGAGGCAAAGAAGGACACTCCATAATGATAAAGGGAGCAATCCAACAAGAGGATGTAACCCTTGTAAACATTTATGCACCCAACATAGGAACACCTAAATGTGTAAAGCAAATCTTGATGGACATAAAGTGGGAGATCAAAGTGGTTGCCTCTGGTATAGAAAAATACCTATTTTTTTTTTGTATCTGACTTGTCAGCTCTGATTGGTTTCAATAGTTTTCCCACTTATTTTCTTTTCTATGTAGCTCATCATGTCATCTTCAAATAAAGACAATTTTCTTTTTCCAGCCCATACACCTCATATTGTTCTCACATTCATGCATTGGTTTGATTTGCAATGAATGTTAAATAGTAGTGATGAATTCACTTGTCTGGAAATTTTTTTAAAGTTGCACCATTAAGTATAATGTCTGCTTATACATTAAGAACTCTTTTTTTTTAATCCTCACCCAAGGATACGTTTTTATTGATTTGAGAGGGAGAGAAAAAGAGAGAGAGAGAGACATCAATTGGTAGCCTCCCATATGTGCCTCAATCAGGGATCGAACCTACAACCCTTTGGTGTACGGACAATACTCCAATCAACTGAGCCACTCAGCCAGGGCTATACATTTAAGAACTCTTTATCAAGTTAAGAAATTTTTTCTTTATTTCTTTTTTACTAAGTATTTTATTATGTAAAATACTGCATCAAATGTATCCACTTTGTGTCAAGTCACCATCTTATACACCTTAAACTTTCACAATGTTATGTCAATTTTATCTCAATAAAGCTGGAAAAACGTAATAAGCTCTCCCACTTTAACCTCTCAAGGTACATACCGTATTTTCCTGCGTATAAGACGACTTTTTAACCCAGGAAAGTCTCAAAAGTCGGGGGTCGTCTTATAGGGCGGGTGCTGAAATTTCCGAGCTGGACTGGAAAATCTGCAGTCTCTGCATACGGTGGGGGGAGCTCAAAAACGGCTGCACTCCGTTCATTTCAATGGAGCCTGATGGAGATCACAAGTGTCTCCAGTCGGCTCCTTTTTGTGCCGCATAGTCTCCGTCCAGACTTTTTTTTTAATACATTTTATTTTTTACAGAGAGGAAGGGAGAGGGATAGAGAGTTAGAAACATCAATGAGAGATAAACATAGATCAGTTGCCTCCTGCACAATCCCCACTGGGGATGTGCCCATAACCAAGGTACATGCCCTTGACTGGAATCGAACCTGGGACCCTTGAGTCCTCAGGCCAATGCTCTATCCACTGAGCCAAACCAATCAGGGCTGTCCAGACTTTTTAACCCAGGAAAATCTTCTCAAAAGTCGGGGGCCGTCTTATATGCCCAGTTGTCTTATATGCCAGAAAATGTGGTAGTATCTTTTAAAAATATATGTATTTTTATTGATTTGAGAGAGAGAGAGGAAGTGAAGGGAGAGATAGAAACATCGATGAGAGAGAAACATCAATTGGCTGCCTCCTGCACACCCCTACTGGGGATCCAATCCACAGTCTGGGCTTTGTGCCCTGGCCAGAAAGTGAACTGGTGATCCCCTGGTTCATGGATTGATGCTCATCCACTGAGCCACACCAGCTGGGTGGTCTATAGTATCTTTTTACTGGTAACGATCATATTCTAGTATTTTCTATCTCCCTCACTAAGTTATAGGCTTTTGATATGTTTTTTTCATGGTATGCTTGATTGTGCCTAGCAAGGAATAGTCTAATGAATATTTGTTAAATAAATGAAAGAAAAATTTAAGTGATATGGAAGGGCCCAAACAAACCTTTACTCCAGTGACAGCCACGTGCATTACTCTCCTCATTAACCTAGTCGGCTGTTTTTGGCTCAATGCTCCTCTCCTGTCCCACAGAGCCTGCTACTGACATGCTCTCCCTTCCTCCTCCATAAAATTTACTTGTCCTATTTTTTTTTCTTCATTTCCTCAGGGCCTAGGTTTCAACCAGCAAATCAGACAAACGAATTTTCATTAATAGAGAACAGTAATTGGAGAAGCCAAAAGGAGTACATGCGTAGGCAATAAGTGAATGCTACTAATAAACCATTGTGCCTCTTCTGATTATAAAATACATTTGTATTAGAGAAAAAATTTAGCCACCAAAAATAAAGGGAAATCTACCACACGCACACAAAAATCTCAGAGAAGTCATAACCTTTTGGTTTTAATATAGCATGGCAGTTAAGAGCCCACATGCTACTGCCTCAGCTTGAATCCCATCTCTGTACTTTCTAGTTGTGTGGCCATGGTCAAGTTACCTAACCTCTCTGTGCCTTAGCTTTATCATCTGTAAAATAGGGGTCGTGGTGATATCTATTATTGCTCTGAGGATTAAATAAATTAACATGTGTAACATACTTAAAACAATCCCTGGTACATAGTAAGGTGTGTGTTTTTGCTATTATGTTTTGGCAAAATAAGACAGACCAACTGACAGGCAGGCAAGTTGTAAACACACATACTTAAAACAAATATTGAAATCATCCTCTACCTACACTTTTCTTATGCTTAGAAGTGCACCATGAATATCTTTCCACATTTTAACAGCAGGTGTTTCAAGCTGGTAAATCTGGGCAGAATTCAGACCTTGACATTTGAATTTTAATGCCTTCAGGTGGAGCATGAACTCCCCATTTTACCACAGTCCTCACCACTCACTAGTGTCTTATAGTCAGATGCTTTGCATATTTAGTTTACTTGCTAAGCACCTGTAGGCATTTGCATTTTTTATCCCAACATAATTATTAGTAATTACATATTCTTTCATTCTGTGACTAGGCCATACTTTACTTAAGCAATTTCTATTGTTAGGCATTTAGCTGTTGTTTCTAGCTCACTATTATAAATAATGCTGTGAGGAACATAAACAAAAGACTTTTTTATATACATCTCTGGCTCTTTTCATTAGAAAAACTTCCTAAAAATAAAAATGCTGGGCCAAATTCTTTATCACATATTACTAAATTGCCTGACCCCCCCCCAAAAAAAATTGTACCACTTTAAATTTCTTTTTTTTTAAATCTTCACCCAAGATATGTTTTTGTTGATTTGAGATATATAGATATAGATATAGATATAGATATATAGAGATATAGATATAGATATAGATATAGATATATAGATATAGATATAGATATAGATATAGATATAGATATAGATATAGATCAATTGCGCCCCCCTCCCCACTCCAATCAGGGATGGAACCCAGAACCTAGGTATGTGCCCTGACTGGGAATTGAACCTGCAACCTTTTGGTCATTGGAACAATGTTCCAACTAACTGAATCACCCATCCAGAGCCCATTTTACATTTCCACAAACTCATTTATTTGAAAAGTTACTGATACTGGAATTTACCCCCTTTTAAACTTTTAAAAGGTCTAAAAATCACTAATATGTATCTTTTAAATATGGCCTTTTAAGGACAAAATTTTTTTTCCTCAAACCTCCCAATCTCATTCTTTTTCTGATTTCCAGATAACTAAGTGAAATAGTTCCTGGAAAATAAGAATCTTAGCTATGGTTTTAAATGACATCTAATATTACCAACTGTCTCTATGCCTCAAAGAACTTGCCAGTGTAAATAGCAGGAGTAAGCTATGGAATATCTTTAGTCTCTCCTAACCTCTGTCATTAAGGTATGAAATTCACATTAGTGTAATTATTATTGTGGTAATAATAACAGCAGCAGCTATCAGCCACTGCACACTTTATTATATTCAGGCACTGTAATAAGCACTTTGCTTTCATTAATTCTCACAGTAACCCATGTGATAAGTGTTATTATGAATATTATAACGGACAAAATTGAGGGTCACACAGGTTAAAGAAACTTGTTTCAAGTTACATGATAATTTGTGGCAAAGTCAGAATTTAAGCTTTGACTAATCTAACTCTAAAACCATAATACTAAAATGTCTCTAAGCATATTATCATTAATGATGATATATCTCCTTTATTTAATTCCTCAAAAGGCTTTCATATGCATAGTTTGGTGCTGATGATAACATGTCTGGGATATAATGAAGAGGTATTTACTGGGGTAGTCTGTCGCAGTATAATAATAAACACAAAATCTCACGTGTCTATTGCTATCTAATAAGGTCATAACCAGTACCACACTTGCAGTTAGAACTTAAAAATTACTCACACAAGCACTTTGAGGTAGATGTAGATGACAGCCCTATAGATTTCCCACACATTTAGGCTTCTCCTAGCTCCAGCAGGAATGCCAATTACAGAATTATGACAAGAGTTCTGGCCCACTCCAACTCATCCTCACTCAGCAAATTTGTTCTTTTTCTGTTCTCTAGCTGACAGAGCTACTTTAAAAAAAGAAATCATTTCTGCAAACATTTGAAAAGCCCATCCCTCTGGCTTTTAGCAGGATAAGACTGTCAGAATAATCTAGAAATCTGTTTTCCAATACTTGAATAAAAGTTCCTAAGTTTTTAGTATAAGTTGTTTGGGGTTGTGATGGCATTTGGTCAAAAATATAAAAATAAATGTTGGCTTTGACTTATCTAAAATAGCAAATTTTGAATACTGCAGCATTATTTTGTATTTGCCTATACGCCTCATAAAAACTGCAACTTTAAGCAAACATCATCAGTTGGGAGGGTCTATGGAAGAAGCCAGGTGTGAGAAGGCACCGCATGCCAACACTGCCATGAGCACACGCACCAAGGAACCAGGGAATCAAGGAACGCGGGAGGCCTTGAGTGTTGGCCGGGCTGCCACTAGGCACCGATGGTTCGAGTTGAGATAGCGGTGGCTCGAAGCAATTTCCTGACCTGACAGCCTCCAAGTAAATATTTACGGGATCCTACTGACCTTTACTGACCTTTGAGACTGTCTGCTACGTGCCTGCCTGAGGTCAAGATGTGTATCTAAAACGGAATAAAAAGCGCACAAGGCCAGGACTCAGTGTGCCTCTTCAGGAAAGAGGTTCCACCTGGCCCCTCGCTGCCTTCTAAATTCATATTTCTGGTATAGCGTTTTCATTTGTGCGTTGGCTCCTCCTTCAGATCCTGAACCTCTCCATGCAGGCCAGGGCAGCATGGGCTTCTGAAGTTTTAACACGCTATGTAACCCTGAGAACCCTACACTCCAGAACTCTACAGGAAGAACTCTATGTTTATAAAAAAGCTCTATGGTTCTAAGTCCCCCCTCCCTGAACTTTCTCTCCCCTTCTGCAAATACCCCTCCATTTTGGCATGCACGCCAGAGTGTGCCCATGGATTGCTACGTCTGCATGTACTAGGTTGCAAACCTTTTTCCCGAATAAATCGTTTTTGGAAACAAAGCAGATATTTGATACTATTTTTCGATTGACATACATTGAAATGTTAAATGTGATTCAGAGTACTAAGAACATTCATTGCATAGCTAATTTTAACAACTTTCTTTACAAGATCAACACACAACAAAATGTCATATTATGCCTCTGCTTCAGTGGTTCTCAATCTTTTTGGTCTCAGGAACTCTTTACACTAAAAAATTGAAGACCTAGCTCAGTGGATAGAGCGTTGGCTTGCGGACTGGAGGGTCCCAGGTTCAATTCTGGTCAAGGACATGTACTTTGGTTGCGGGCACATCCCCAGTAGAGGGTATGCAGGAGGCAGCTGATCGATGTTTCTCTCTCATCGATATTTCTAACTCTCTATCCCTCTCCCTTCCTCTCTGTAAGAAATCAATAAAATATATTTTAAAAAATTGAGGACCTCAAAGAGTTCTTGATTTATGCAGGTTATAGCTATTGATATAGAGGAAGGGAGAGAGAGAGAAACCTCGATTTGTTGCTCCACCCTCATGCATTCATTGGTTGCTCCTTGGATGGGGACTGCACCTGAAACCTTGACCTTGGTATATGAGGACAATGCTCTAACCAATCAGCCATGGCCTGTTGTGATATATTGTTTTAAAAGGTTGACATATTTGAAGAAAATTCAGCATCACAGAAATATGCAGTTAGAAAAAGGAGGAATGTTTTCATAGACTTTTCAAATAATTGGCTATTCTTCTTTGATATTACACCAAAACTCAACAAGTCATAGTTTCTAAAAGGTTAATTACAATGTGGAATCTGGAAGCATATCAATGAACTTTTTTTTATAAGTATCTCCCTTTTTAAAAAAAATATTTTTTATTGATTTTAGAGAAAAAGGGAGAGGGAAGGAGAGATAGAAATATAAATGATGAGAGAGAATCATTGATCAGCTGCCTCCTGCACATCCCCCACTGGGGATCGAGCCTGCAACCCAGGCATGTGCCCTTGTCCAGAATGGAACCTGGGACCCTTCAGTCTGCAGGCCAATGCTCTATTCACTGAGCCAAACCAGCTAGGGCTCAATGAACTTTTCATACTTTGTTACACTAAAACCCATTAGTTTATATGGCACTTTGAATAGAATGCTTATTTTGTAACATTATGCATTGGTTATTTGAAAAATACAGGGTCACTGAATTCTGCAGATCTTTCAAATGTAAACACATTTCATTGTATAATATCAAACTGTTACATTTATGAATATGATCTCATTAGAACATCTGTAAGCATTAAGAAGCTGTTAAGAATACAATGGCAGCCCGGCCAGCATGGCTCAATGGTTGAACGTTGACGTACGAACCAGAAGGTCGCTGTCTTGAGAAGTGATATCTTGGCTGATATCAGGACCAGCTGAATTGATTAATGGCTCCCTACCATGGGGCGGACCAATCAGTGGATGCCACAACCCTAGAAGGCCAGACTTGGCAAGCTGATGAGTGTTTTACTGAGACCCTCCTCTCGAACCTCCCCTAAATGCCCCTAGGGTGGAGGACCTCTCGCACTCGCACTCTCCCTCTCAGGAGCAGGTCTGTGCCTTTCCTGTGCTCCACTTCTTTCCCCCAAGCACATTACCTTCACTTTTCTCTCCTTCTGTTAAGTTCCAAGGGCCCTTCTTTTGCCTCTGTAACTTGTTTCCTGAGCCCATTTCTTCTATCACTAACTTCTTCTACCTCTGTGACTTTCTAAATAAACGTTCACTTATAGTTTGAGTCTTGGCTTTGAATTCTTTCTTAGCCAGAACTCAAGTACCAAGGTTGCTGAACCAAGGTCCAGTCTGTCTGACCACACCGATCTAACACCTGGTGCCATTTTGGCCGCTGCCAACAGTCTCTCCAGTAAAAATGGCATTTCATATCCAAAAGATAGGCCAGTTCAGAATTCAAACAGCTGCACAGATGCTTTCCCACTAGACAACCACCATACTTTGGTATACGGCATACATTCTTATGTGCATTTATTTCCTCACCCATAATATCAAAAACACATGTTCTCAGGGTTAGACAGCAGAGGGCTGTAGGCCCAGGACACCACAGATGCTAGATGGTCAGAAGAAATGCCAGACATCAAAAATGTTACCACCCCTCTACTCCCTACTTAAAAACACTACAGTAGGTGATTTTATCTTCTAACTGCCTGCTTCTTTGCAGATATTGAAACTACTAATCAAATGCAGTCGATCAAGGTGTGAATGCTATATAACCTCTCCTGGCCATAATCTGCCGGCTTGGCCCTCAGGGCCCAGGGGCAAAGAGAGTTACTGAGCAACCTGACTGAAGAAGGAAATTGCTGGACCCTGATCCTCCACAAGCCGGCTTGTCCCCAGTTTATAAAAGCAACTCAGCAACCCCCGGGCAGAGCGCATACAAGAATCAACCAATGAATGCATAAGTAAGTGGAACAACAAAAATCTATTTTCTCTCTCCCCGCTCCCTTCTTCTCTCTAAAAATCAATCAAAATAAATAAATAAATATATGCATACATACATAAATACGTAAATAAAAATAAAAGTACCCTAATAGAGCCTCTCAGTGAGCAAGTTCAGATTCTAGAAAAGAGAAAAGCAACATGCCAACCATACCCTTAGCACAGGGGTTACCATATGTGCATGTTTCTACCATTTCCCTTAGGTTTAAGTTTTTTTTTTTAATGTTACTAATATGTGCTGGGTAGGGTTGGTTTAATTATTATCTTCACAACAAACTTGCAGAGTAGCTAACAATGTCCCCATTGGACAGATGGGAACACTGAGGTCCAGGGAGTCCAACCACACATCTGGTGAGAGGATAAAGCTGAGGTTGAGATCCTGGCTGCTTTGGGTTCAAAGTCAGTGTCTTTTCATGATATCACACTGCCTTTCGGATGAAATATCTTTGCTTGATACTTACTCATATACTGTTCTCTTGTGAGACTTTACCATGTTACTATGTCTTTCATCATTGTAATTATTGTGATGGCTTGACATTCCAAGGAGTGAAGCCATTATTATGTAATCAATCATTTTCCCATTGATGAAAATTTTATGATTATTAATAAAGCTATGGTGAATATAAGAAAAATCATTTTAATAAAATGACCCACAAGGAAGTAAATCCAGAAATAAAAATTATGAAGTTAAGATGTGCTTTAAGGTGATTTTCATATTAGTTAAAATCATTAATTTATCTTGCTTAACAAAATAAGTATTTTTCTCACAACAAATTAACAACAGCACCAACAAAAGTGAATAATTTGAGCTCGTTTACATCTTTTATTCATTACTAGAAATGAATTATTAATCAGATAAGATTTAAACTGAAACCACATAAACACTTTGTGGTCCAAGCCTTTAAAAATAATGGTAATCTGCTTTTCTACTGCTCATATTCATCCTACAAACTGTAGTTCTTTTTTAAGGCTATTTTAAATCATATATGAAAAAACAAGAGCTAGCAAAATTTAGATCAGATATAGTCTAGACAACTCAGCATTTTAACTAATGAAAGTGATACTAAAGATCAGTTTCCTAAGAAAGCAGGGTAGCTGTCCTTGGTAGATCTCAAAATGTTTGAGAGGTAGCACAAAATAACACCCCTTCTTTTTAAAATAAATAAACAAATAAAAGCTATTTATCTTATTGGTCATTCCTTAATATGAAGAAAAAGTCTGTTTATAGTCTTTTTGAACACAAGTGTTTGCCTTGTGTAAACACCACTAAAATGACAATAAAGGCATATGCCTCCAGGAACGAATAGAACTGGGCAACAGAAACTGGAAAGTCGGCTAATATTTTAGTAGAACTGACACTTTTTCACAGATTTCAGGCCTTCTCATACATCCCTTCCCCGCCTTTTTATTTTTGCTTTAAAAAGTACATAATTTTTGCTAATTATGAAAAGCTCAATACTCTGGGTATTAGCTAGAGTATATAGAACACTGTTCTCTTACTACGTCTGAGGTTTGCATCGATTCTCTTTCATATGCCAGATCCTGTTACTGACTCATAGCTAAGTTTAAAGTCCTTTATCTAAGAATTGTTCCTAAATCAGCTATCCCCCATTCTGAGCCTACTGAACTAAGCATAGGATTCCATACATTTATCCATCTTAAATTACACTTGTTTTATAAAGAGCTTTAGATATCTTGGATACTAATGCTTTCAGATATAAACACACACACCACACACTGTTCCCCATTATCCCTTTTCTCCTCACTGCCTCAGTTCCAGCTATATGAACAGCCCTCCCACCTCAGCGGTTTTGCATTTGCTCTTCCTTTTACCTAATTGGTTCTTTAGTTAGATGCCACATGGCTTATTCCTTACAACTCCTTCAGGTTTTTGCTCTCGGTGAATGATTCACTGACCACCCAATTTATCACAGCAAACCTTACACATTCTAATACTCATGCTTTCCCTTCTTTAAATCTGTTTTGTTTTTCTCTATAGGATTTATCACCACCTAATTACCATAACATTTACTTATTTTGTTTGTCCGAATGGCCTCACTTAGATTGTAAACTCCATGAGATTAGGAATTTTGTCTGTTTTGTTTAATGTTGTATTTCCAAGTCTAGCACATAGTAGGCGTTCAATATATGCTTACTGAAAGAAAGAATACCCTCTAGCAATCAGTATCAGGAACTAGATGTCTATATAGGTGACCTAGACACTTTCCTCTAAGACCCACATAGAGAAATGACTTTGTGGAAGTTAAGTGTCATTCAATTTTGATGTTTTAAATCAATTAAAAATAGTGGCATTAAATATTCACATAGTCCCGACCAGCTGGTTAAGTGGTTAGAGTGTCAGCTCGTGCGTCCAAGGGTCTTGGGTTTGACTCCTGGTCAAGGGCATGTACCTGGGTTGCAGGTTCGGTCCTGGCCCCCATCAGGGCACGTTTATAAAACAAGTATAATTTCAACTCTCTCTCTCTCCCTTTACTTTTACCTCTTTCTTGTCTTAAGCCTTGATGCCATCACTTTACTTACAGAAAGGATTAGTTCCTAAATATTCCACAGGAGAAAGCAAAGAAACATTGAGCTATTCAGCCCCTACATTTATGTAGTCTTCCCTCAAAAGGTTGATAAAACCCACACCCCTCCACCAGGAGTTAAAGAAGGGAGACATAGCCTTCTTCTTCCCCCACTTAAGGAAGCGATTTAACCAAAATTAAAGAAGGAATAAACAAGCTATCCCCAAGGACCTATGCATGGAGAGCGCAAAAAGGAGAGCCTGTCCTAAGAATTGTCAGACAAATGATTCTGGACCTTTACCATTTTGGGGGCTCCAGACAGTGCTAAAGCAAATCATGACGTTGCTAGATTTATATTAATACTGGAGGCCCCACTGGTAAGGTCCCTAGTGGCTGCTGGCTACTGGCCAAGTACTCCCTCCTCTCACTCCCCCAACTCGCCCCCCAGCTGCCCAGCCCCCTGGTCGGAACTCCAGGTGGAGAGAACAATTTGCATACTACACTTTTATTATATAGTAGGATGCTGCTCTCAGAAATTGAACAAGACATGTACAGTATGCAAACAAAGAAAATGATGTCTCTATACAAAAAAAAAAAAATTAACACTCATAGATTTATGAACTGGGGGTTTCCAGTCCATTACCTTCATTTGAAAGACAGAGTACTAGTGAGAATAAATCATTTCTGAAATTTATCCAGATATTAGTAGTAAAATATACTATATATCAGATTATCTGGCTCTCACTTCTGTATTCTTTCATTCATTCAATCAAGCTCCTCTCTAAACTCAAGTGTTCCTCTGACAGGGAACTGAATCATTCTATAGCATCTGAATTTAAATTACTACCTCACCTGGAAGGAAAAAAACCTAACTTCCCAATATTATTCCTAAATTAGTTGTGGTGAGTCTGGATGCTATTTTATCCTTTCATTAGTAACTGGAATTTAAAGAGAAAATACAATTTCACTATTAATTATATAGGGTGTTCCAAAAAATGTATACACATACTTTGAATAAAGGCAGTGTTTATTAAAATACATTTCCTTTTCAAAATTGAGCTATCAGCTATTAAACTGTATATACATTTTTTTTGGGGGGGGAGGACCCAGTTACATTTTGTCATAAACAGAAAACTGTCATTTGTAGTACAGTGTTCTGGGTATAAGCATGGATTCTGGTATTCAGATCTCCAGGTTCAAGTCCCAGTTTTGTCACTTATTAGTGGAAATCTTCATCTCTCTAAGCTTTAATTTTCTCATTAAAAAAAAGAGAGGATCACAGTACTACTTATGTCATTGAATTGAGAATATTGCATGAAAGTACTCAGCACATGGCCCAATATATACATCCTGTATAATAAAGTAATATGCCAATTAACCATCCCTCACAAGATGGCTTCCTACGACCAGGCCAGCAGGGGAGTTAGTGAGGGACAACCAAATGACTGAACAGCAAGCTGCATAGGGGGCAGTGAAGGGCAACTAAGCTAGTGGGGGGCAATCTGGCTGACAGCAAGGGGCATTTAGGGGTGATCAGGCCAGCAGGGGGGGCGGGCAGTTAGGGGCAACCAGGCAGGCAGGCAGGTGAGCAATTAGGAGCCAGAGGTCCAGGATTGTGAGGGATACCCGACTGCCATTTTATCAGGCCTAAACCAGCAGTTGGATATCCCCCAAAGGGATCCTGGGTTGGAGAGGGTGGGGTGAAGGGACCCGCCCCCCCCCCCCCCCCCCCCCCCCCCCCCCCCCCCCCCCCCCCCCCCCCCCCCCCCCCCCCCCCCCCCCCCCCCCCCCCGTGCATGAATTTCATGCACTGGGCCTCTAGTACATTCATATTGACAGATCCACTGTGGGTTGCAATCAAACATGAACAGAAGTTATAATCAAATTCCTGTCCTACAAATTTTACATGTGACTTTATACTTATTAATCTCCCAAATTAGAATGTATGTTGATTTGAACCTTACAATTACTTTTGTCTAGCTTCTCAAGAAATGAAAAAAATAAAAAGATAATGCAATCTCTTTATGCAACAATTCAGTAAGATTTAAAACTAAGAAAAGGTTAAACTCAACATTAAACAAACATTTTGTAATCTATTTTGGCCAAAACAATGTATTTTCCCTGATTCATGTACCATTATTCAGTGAGCTAGCAACCAGTTACATAGAGCCTTCTTGGTGGTCCAAGGACGCCCTCTATCTGAGTACTGAAAAAATTCGAATGTAAATTAAATACTTTCTAAAACGGAGGCTTTTTCAATAAATTCTTAATCAACAATTCTACAAAATTGATCCTTTCTTTAATCACTACTAGCAGATAATAAAAAAAAAATGTCATACCATTTGTTACAAGAGCACTAGTAACGGTCAAGTCTACATTCCTATAGTTTACCTAGGAATTTGGAAAGAAAACCCATATTTCTCCAGAACTTATTCCATATTATTCAATAAAATTAGTGGTGTGAATCACCTATGTTAGTATATTGACCCCTTTGTTCTGTGCGTGTAAAATTCTACGCTTTATTTAACATGCCATTGTGGCAGTTTGCCCAGTAATGAGTTTCACCAACATTAAATATTTATTGGGTATCTTCTGTGTTCAGGACACTGCACTAGTGAAAAGGATGGGGGGAAAAAACAAAAACACCACACTCTTTATCCTCATCGAAGTAACAATGTACTTTCTAAAAAAACAGGAAAACAATCTATACAAAGAAACATGTGGTAAAATGCCCACTGAGAAAGATGTGCTTTTCTCTATTTGCTATTTTCTGCCACCTCATGAAAATTATTCAACTTCTTGGAACTCTTGTAATACGGAGGTCATACTCACCTCCAAGGAAAGTTACATAAGTTCACTGAACGAAAGTTCACTGAAATATTTGTCAAGGGAAAACAATCTGATACTGAAGTCCAAATTACAGGTGAGAAAAAACCAAAACCAAATGTCAGGTGAGTGGAGGTGAATTTTCAAACATCAGTAACTTAAAGAATTTGTAGGTGTTTCATTTTTTCATTAGCATTGGGGTTTTCTGTTTTCTACAATATGAACATTTTAAATGAATAACATGCCATTGTAGCAGTTTACCCAGTAATGAGTTTCACCAACATTAAATATTTATTGGGTATCTTCTGTGTAGATTTAGATTATTCTCGTTTGTATCCATTTAAAGATTCATATTTTCATTTTACTATAACTTCTCTTTCAAAACAAATCTCAAAAAAAGAAAAGAAAATGCCCAATGGGAAGTTTTACTTGGAGAAAATAAACTTCTTCACAATCTCAGTGACAAAAATCTATTTTTCAAGTGGCTTCTAATTTGCCTTAAAGGATTTGAAAATTGTATATAACGATTTATAAAGCAATCTTTTAAAAAATATATATATATATTTTATTTCAGAGAGGAAGGGAGAGGGAGAGAGAGAAATAGAAACATGAATGAGAGAGATCCATTGGTTGGCTGCCTCCTGCAGGCCCCACACTGGGGATCAAGCCCCCATCGGGTGCCCAGACCAGAATCCAACGGGGACCTCCTGGGTCACAGGTGTCACTCGACCCTTGAGCCACACCATCTTAACAGCCAGACTAGAGTTAATATGCTCGGGACCTAGCTTTAATTGCGTACTTCTTACAATTCAATGAAAGGATGACTGATTGGGTCATTTTGAACCGATCGATGACACAGACCCCAGCAAACCCTGGGCATTACTTTGGTGGAGATATTTACACGCATTTATAGTCACTGGTCTCTCTCAGTTGTTTCTGGTTACCTTTCCTGATTGTACAATCCCGCCCGTTTAGATGCGGGGAAACGAACGCGGTCCAAGTCCTTATGGACAAACGGCGCGGAGAGAATACCTGTGGGATGTACACACAGATGCAGATGTTGTGAAGTTGGTGGCTGTAAGATTTATTTTGCTGTCAGGTTTCTGTCGTTTCTTAAATCAAAATGTGTTGAGTTTTCCCTTAAAAATCCCAACGCTACTTCGTTTTAGCCCCAGCGCATGCGTGCTCCTCCCCCCGCTTCCGCCCGGGTTCCGCGGCGCAGGCTCCCTCGTCCCCCAGCGGGAGCGCGCGGACCCGGGGGTCGCTCAGGGCGAGTCCCCGCGGCCGAACCCCCCGAAACCATCCCGAAAGGGCGTTCCCTTGGCTCATTCATTCATTCAACAAGCATTCGTTCCATCTCGGAGGCTCTCCGTCCCCGGAACGCCGATCCGGGCCTCCTTGGCTGGGGCACTGTCTTCGCCCTACGGACGCTGAAACCCGCCACCACGCAGCCAGCACCGCGTGGGATTCCCGAGCGCCGTCCCTCCCAGCCCCGAGCAGCCTGGAGCATGACGCCATCTCCCTTCCCCTCGCCCTTCACTGCCACCAAGAAAGCGCTCATGAATGGCGAAGGGTAACCACCGCCACGCACCGTTTGTGCCTCGGAGGTGGCCTTATGCCAAGTTTCCTCACGCCGCGAGGCGCCACCCTCTCCCCTCCCAACCCACTCGCAGCAGGAGGGGTTCAGGCCGCGGCCCGAACGCCGGTGTCTGCGAGTCCAAGTCTCCAGCACCCGCAGGCGGCCGAGGGGGCCACAGCCCCGCGCCTCCGCCGGGCACGCCCTCCCGGTCCTCCCGACCGCGCAGCGGAACTACAAGTCCCAGTAGCGCCGCTGCCCGGACTTCCGGAAGCCGAGGGTGGGCGGGGAGGAAGCGGCGGAGACCCGGCTGAGGAGCCGGGGGTTCATTTAGGCAGAAAAAAAGGGGGCGGGCAGGGCTGCGAGGAGACCCTGTCCGCTCGCCACCATGAACGTGGTTCTGGCTGTGAAGCAGTACGTTTCCAAGATGATAGAGGACAGCGGGCCGGGCATGAAAGTGCTGCTCATGGACAAGGAGACGGTGAGTTTGCTTCTGCTCCGAGTTCGCGTGCGAATCCTCCCTCCCTGACAATAGCCCGTCACATTCCACTGGAGGATTTGGTATTGAAAGGTTTTGGAAGGAGGATCGGTTCTGTACGGAATTTAAAGGTTGTATTCAGCTTGCCCAGTCGCTTTTCAGACTAAATGGCTTTAACCACTGCCAGAGATTTTTTTTTCTTCTTGCACCCGAGACACTTTCTTGGAATAGAAATCCTTTTCTAAATGTTTCTGCCAAGAAATAAGTGAGACAAGAGCACCTGAAAGGCTTTGGGATGATCCTGTTATTTCTACTCAACATTGTGTTTTTAAAGTAAAGATGGAGCTCAAGCTGGGATGACAAGTTATTATTTGTTGATCGCAGAAAAAAAAATTAAAAAAAAAAAAAAAACCTCTTTAAGGTGATAGAAAAATGGGGCTGGGGTGACATGTATGGATTGTCCATGTTTACAGAGAGCATTCTGGTACATTATGTACATGTTTGGATGCTCAGTAAATGTTATTACATACGTTAGTACTTAAGGTATCCAGTTAAATATTAGTGAAAGAGAAGTTTAAGCCTTAGGGTATTGTTGCTTGTTTTTATTATTCTGGACCATCATAATATTAGTAATTATTTTTTCTTTACAGACTGGCATAGTGAGTATGGTATACACACAATCAGAGATTCTTCAGAAGGAAGTGTACCTTTTTGAACGCATTGATTCTGCGAATCGGGAGATCATGAAACACCTGAAAGCAATTTGTTTTCTTCGCCCTACGAAGGTACTACACACTGAACTACCGTCTGCCCAGGCAAATACAGAACGCTATGCTCTGAAGGCATTAAGAAGGCAAAATAAATTTGTATTATCATCTGTGACATCATCATTATCCTGGTTTATCAGAGTTGCAACCTTGACTCTCCTCCTTCCCATATCTCAGTTTACTCCTTACAGCCGTTTTTTCCTTCAAAATGTCTTTTAGGTTCTCAGCTGCTTTCAAAGATACTGCCCTCACAGAGACCCACATCACTTTATTCTTGGATTAACCTCTCACTAAAATAGCGTTGTCACTTAATCTTATATACGTATATCAATGTTTTGAATTTTTATCATTTTCTTCACCTCTATGCTCAGAAACCTACGGTGGCTCAATTTTGCTTTCATGATTAAATCTATACTTAGTAGCCTAGTCCTCAAAGCACTCCTTTAGCTGGTCTGGTCTGCCCTGAGGTATCCAAACTTGTGTCCCACCTCTGCTCCTCCACTACAGCCACCAGGTCTTCGTATCATCCCTCTGTATTTTCATTTCTGTTCTCTTTAGCCTTCCATCAGTCTTTGTCCAACATCTAAATCTTGCTTAAGTCCTCCTTTAAAAACCCTTAACTATTTCAATCTTATTTTGTATACTTTCTTTATATTCCTGTTTTTCAACTCCAATATACTCTTTTACCTTGCTTGTACATTATGTATTTTCCAAAATACAAATCTGATCATGTTCTCCCCACTTCAAAACCTTGAATGACGTCTCATTACTTTTACAGTAAAGACAAAACTCCTTAATTGTGGCCTGCAAGATCCTGTGTGGTCTAGTTCCTGTCATTTCTACAGCCTCATTTCAAACCATTCACCCTTCTGCTCTTAGTCACACTAATATTTCAGTACACTATATTCCATCATGCCACAGGGCCTTTGCACAAGCTCTTTCTCTGGCGGGAACTTCTTCACTGCAAGCAAAGTTTCCCTGGCCTTGCTGACCAGGTCAACCCTCTTGTTGTAAGCATTACAGCACCATCTTCCTCTCCCTATTACTTGTCATGGTTGAATTATTATATTTTCTGATTAATATCTGTCTCACCTATCATCAGTAAGCTCCATGAGAACAGAGATGGTCTGTTTTGTCACACTATTATGTCTCCAATGCCTGCCACATAGTGTATACTCAATAAGCCATTCCTGAATTAATGAACACTGTGTTATAATAGTTTCCAATTTTCTCACATTTGTAAATCTTAGTCATAGCATTCTGGTTGTGAGAAGGATCTTAGAGATCATCTAGTGCATCATTTCCTAACATTTTTATTGGAGAATCTCTTACACACACACACACACACACACACACATATGTGAGAGTGTATGAATGTATATATATATGTATATAGTCTCTCATACTCAAAATATGTTCTTAAAAGCAATTTGTCCTTAAGATTTCATTATAAGGTTACTTTTTAAGATTTTTAATCTAAATGACAATTTTCAAATATTGTTTCCACTTAATAAGCAATGTGTGTTGCTTATATTACTTTTAATTCTGTAAGGACACTTTTTTTTAACATTCAAAAATGATATTTTATGTCATGTATAGTTTGCAAACCAAATTTATACTGAAATTTAACCCTGTGCTACAGTATCAAAAATAGTTAAGACCTGCATTATAATCTTATATAACAGGAATTCTGATGTTTTGACCATATAAAAATCAACTGTTTTGATATTCTGTATAATAATTTTGGTAGATGAATATAATTATAGACAAGCAGCTTGAGGCACATTTGCTGAATTATCAATTTTATGTGTATTTCAACATCTGTGTTCTTTATATATTTTTAGTCTTAATTTGGCCAACATAGCACAGGTAGTTAAAATTACATATGATTCTTTATCATTATGTTTAATATATTTCTTTTTCATCCCCAGCCTTCACCCTCCCAACATATATATATATATATATATATATATATATATATACACACACACACACACACTTACTCTAGACCTTAGCACACAGTAGACTCTCAGTAAATACTTAAATAAATCAATAGAAGATGTTTATTAGCTTTTCACTTAAGCAATTCTCATATTTGTTTGTTATTTTCTAGGAGAATGTGGATTATCTGATTCAGGAGCTCCGAAGACCCAAATACAGTATATATTTTATTTGTAAGTATGTTATTTCACCTATTCAATCATGTAACTCTATCCTAGCTAGAATGTTCTATTGGTCTCTGTATCATCAATAAGTTAATTGAATCCATCACTAAAAAGTCTTTTTTTTTAATGTTCTTTCAAAATTTAAAAGTCTTATAGTCAGCATTCTATTTCAGAAAGCTAAATGTGATTTCCATTCACCATTAATTACTTGGGTAAAAAAATTTTTGTTTAACTTTGCCTTTCAAAATTATTTGTAAGGAAAGCAGTCGTAAGTACTAGTAGCCAATTTTCACAAAGTGTATTCTTATTCCTGTTTTACACTTTTACGAACTGAGGCATAGAAGCTAATTTATTTGCTTGGAGACAGGATATACTTGAGTTTGTTGGAAAGGCAGAGATTTACTTTACATATCAGATAAAAACATTTCACTTCTTGTTGCTACTTTATGTGGTACTTAAAGTACAAGCCATCAGGTAGATATCTCTTATGTGCCTAACTTCAGTGGTGGTGGGTGGGACCAGGGATAGAGAAGCAGAGGCCTGGAATCAAACTTGTTTTGTGGTTATTATACCATTATATGGATTTTTTTTTTAATGTACTACATTCTGCTTTGGCAGTTACATCCATTCTCCTCTAGATGTCGTTATTGATCTTTATAGGTTAGTATAGTTTATTTGTGCCATTTCTAAAACCAAGGACAAAACTTAACACTCAGTATGTATGGCATTTGAGAAGTTGAAGGCTTTGGAGTTTTAGGGTTTAGACTATAGTCTGTGATAGACATACTTTCTTCAGCATATACTACAATTTAACAGTGGTACCAAAAATTAACATTTGTGATAAGAGTTTATATTTTATAAAGAACTTCCTTACATATTATTTTATGTGGCCCTTACAACAACCCCAAGAGGTAAAAATAGGCAATTTTGTTAGTTTCAGTGTTCCTACTTTTGTTTTTTGTTGGTTGGTTGGTTGGTTTGACTAATAGTCACAGGTTTCCTTTTTTAAAAAATATATATTTATTGATTTCAGAGAGAAAGGGAGAGGAGAAAGAGAGAGAGAGAAAAATAAATGATAACAATGAATCATTGATCAGCTGCCTCTTGCAGGGCCCCTACTGGGGACCCAGCTTGCAACTCAGGAATGTGCCTTTGACCGGAATTGAACCCGGGACCTTTAGTCCACAGGCTAATGCTCTATCCATTGAGCCAACCATATAAGGCACAGGTTTTCTTTTTTAATGAAACATTTTATTGTGAGAGAACTGTAGATTCACATATAGTTACAATACTAATACAGAAATCCTGTATATCCTTTGCCCACTTCCCCCCCATGTAGCATCTTAGGTAGCTATAGTACAGTATCATATCTAGAATATTGACATTGACACAGTCAGGATACAAAGCATTCCATCTCCATAAGGATCTCTTGTATTGTTCTTTTTTATAGACATTTTCCTCCCCCTCAACCCCCTCATTAACCCCTGGAAACCACAATCTGTTCTCCATTTCTGTAATTTTGTCATTCAAGACAAAAGGTGATATAAGTGGAATAATATAGCATCTAAATCTCGGGGATTTTTTTTTTTTTTTTACTCAGCATAATTCTCTAGAATTATCAAGTTGTTCCATCTATCAGTAGTTTTTATTACTGAGTAGTATTCTGTGGTATAGATGTACCACAGTTTAACTATTCACTTCTTTTTAAAAAAAAAAAATTGATTTTTTGCAGAGAGGAAGGGAGAGGGATAGAGAGTTAGAAACATCGATCAGCTGCCTCCTGCACACCCCCTACTGGGGATGTGCCTGCAACCAAGGTACATGCCCTTGGCTGGAATCGAACCTGGGACCCTTCAGTCTGCAGGCGGATGCTCTATCCACTGAGCCAGACTGGTCAGGGCGACTATTCACTTCTTGAAGGACATTTGACTTGTTTCCAGTTCTTCAGAGAAAGCTGCTAAAAACATTTGTGTACAACGTACAGGTGATCCAGTTTCTTTGTATTCTCACAAGCATTTAGTGTTGTCCCTATTTTTTATTTTAGCCATTCTGATAAATGTGTAGCCATTCCAGTATTTTTCAGACTTATCACAAGCTAAGTGCTTGGGAAAGTGTAGATACTTTTGTACTCAGTAATAAGTAGATGATCGATAGATAGATAGGCATAGAGTTAGATTGATTCCCTGTGCTGCCAAATTTAAATGTAAGTGAATATCTGACAGAATCACTCTTTTGCTGTGTCGCTTAGCTAAAAATTGAATAGGTCATGAGGTAAAAGGCTCCTTTTTCCTCTAAAGAGAGTTCTTTGAGATGCAGCAATTAAGATTAATAATGAATAATACATCCAATATTTACTTTTCTAGTTCCGAAGATTGATTTGAGCTGTAAATCTTTGAAGTAGAAGAAAAAAGTTACGCATATATTAAAGTGGTTAGCACTAAAGCCAATTGAAATTTCTTGGGTGAAGCAATCAATTTCACAAGTTTATTTAGTTATTTAGGTTGAAATAAATGAAAATGTGTTTGTATATAGAATTTTATTTATTACAAACTTTCAGCACAATTTATTTTAGCACTTAGCTTGCCTTCTCATATTATTTTTTATAATTTTAGTTTTGCGTAATCTTATGTCTACTGAATATATACCTTGTATAAAAGGCTCCTTTCAAAGTATACATAAAAGTAGACAGAATAGTATAATAAATTCCAATGTACCCATCACCAAATTTCAGTAATTATTTTGCTATGGCGAATCTTGTTTTATCCTTACTGCCGCCTACTCCCTCACCAATGTAATTTTGAAGGAAATCTAATATATAATATGACTTTATCCATAATATTTTATTATGCATCTCTAAAAGAAAAGGACTTGTTTTAAAAAACATTACTAGTATACCCAAATAATAAAAAATAATTTCTATTTTTTAAATATTCATTTAGTGTTCAGATTCTCTCATGGGTCTCCCATGGTTTGTTTTAATCAGGATCATAGTAAGGTCCACACATTGCTATTGGTTGATATGCTGTTTTAAGTTTCTTTGCTCTTCTCTTGGTTATCTCTCCTGTGCAATTTATTTATTGAAGAAACCAGGTTGTTAAAGTTTCCTATAGCCTGGATCTTGCTGATTGCATCACCATGCAGTTTACTTATTTTTAAAAAAAACATTTTTATTGAGTTTGTTTACTTATTTTTAAAAAAAACATTTTTATTGAGTTCAGAAGGGAACTCTGAACTTTATTGAGTTTGTTTACTTATTTTTAAAAAAAACATTTTTATTGAGTTCAGAAGGGAAAGGAGAGGGAGAGAGATAGACACATCAATGATGAGAGAGAATTATTTATCAGCTGCCTCCTGCACGCTCCTGCTGGAGATCCAGGCATGTGCCCGGACCGGGCATGGAACCAGGACCTCTTGGTTCATAGGTCGATGTCCAGCCACTGAGCCACGCTGGCCAGGCTCTCTGCAGTTTAAAATGTTCCTCTCTCCTCCCGTTTCTGTCAGTTGGAACCTGGATGTAGAGGTTTAATTAGATTCAGATTTGATTTCTTTTTGACAAGAATACTTCCTAGGTAGTGTGGTGTGCTTCCACTGATTGTCTCTTCCTGTGATAGTAGCAGTGGTTGATGTTCAATGCCTGGGTCCAACCATTGATTCATTAGGAGCTGATAAAAATGTTGTTTTAATTCTGTCATGTCATTATCATTCCTTCTTTATTTTTCAGCTGGAATATTTCTATAAAGAGAAATGTCCCCTTATCTACTATTTGGTTATCTGGTGGTACAGTTTATGTATAAAAGGATAAAAGCTTACTTCTTTCCCTTTATTTATTACCATGTTACCTTTTCCTTGTGTTTTCAATAGAAGACTTGGTTCCCTAGCATCCTCCAATGCTTACAATGGTGGTCCTTTTTTTTTTTTTTTAAATTACTATTACGAATTTACAGATTTAAACATCTTTGTGCTGCTCACTCCAATTTGAAGGTGTTCAACTTTGACATCTACTACAACATGTACTAAACTTCCCTTATTCATTAGGCTTTAACTGTCAGGCTCCTTTATGTCTAATTGCAGCAACGATGATCTGCTTTTAGTCAGTAACAACTCATATGTCTGTTTCAGATTTCAGTAATGTGATCAGCAAGAGTGATGTGAAGTCATTAGCTGAAGCTGATGAACAGGAAGTTGTGGCTGAGGTTCAGGTAAACATATTGGTCCTTTAATTCACCTCTTCTATTGGCCCTTTTTTAAAATTTGAGTCTAAAAATATGGAAAGTGCTGTCTCAAAAGAATGGAAGCTACTCCTCAGAAACAATCATTGTGCATTGCACCAGACTATACTTAGAAAGTTTGGAAGATATATCAAATTGGATGGGAACAGAATTAAAGGAGTCAGTGGAAATAAGGAGATTGGGCTTGGTACTGGATCCTACTATTAGTAGGAAGAGTTTCACAGGGTTGGGGACAGAATCAAATATGTCCTATGATAGTTTTATGAGCCACCCTATAAGAATGTTCATTTAGCCCAGCCGGGTTTGGCTCAGTGGTTGAGTGTCGACCCAGAAACCA
Organism: Murina feae; assembly: GCA_004026665.1. NCBI lineage: Eukaryota > Metazoa > Chordata > Mammalia > Chiroptera > Vespertilionidae > Murina > Murina feae. The sequence continues at coordinate 76,994 of PVJC01000768.1, forward strand.
AGAGGTCATGGGTTCAATTCCTGGTCAGGGTATATATCCAGGTTTCGGGCTCGATCCCCAATAGGGAGCGTGCAGGAGGCAGCTGGTCAATGATGCTCTCTCATCAAAGATGTTTCCCTCCCTCCCTCCTTCTCCCTTCCTCTCTGAAATCAATAAAAATATATGTATTTTTAAAAAGATGTTTATCTGTTAGGACCAAGTTTAATTGGGATAGAATAGGAAGTAAAGGATGTGAATGGGGTTGTTGAAGTTCTGTTTGTGGTTATCTTGCTTTGGGAATAATGAGCAGACATTTGTCGTTAGGTTAAAATTTGGAACGCCTCTATTTATTCTGCATGCTGTGTAATACATCACATTAGAACATATCATGTTACCCTTCTTAAATCGTTTAGTGTTCTCCAATACATTTATCACAAACGTTTGAATACGTTTATCAGCTAATTGAAGAATATCGTATTCAGGACCACAAATAGACAAGTTTTGTATATTCTAGATGAAAAATGAATAAAAAAGAATCCCCTCTTTTGAATCATATTCTTTCTCATGAGAATGCACTGGAAAGCAAAGTTCTTTTTTGTTTTAATTAACATTGTATACCCTATAGCAATGTTTTATAATTACTGATCAATAAGTCCTGGAGGTCATCAGACATATAATATGTATACTTCCATAACTTTTGTGGGGTTTTTTAAGATTTATTATTGCTGCTGCTTTATAATTATTTTATTAATTTCCCCACATTGACTTTTGTTCATTTTTAATTGATCAATTTTTCTATCTTTTACACTTACATTTCCTCAAATTTGACTATATCACATGTGAAAATATTGCTGCATGATACAGTTGGAGTTTATGGAATATGACTGGCTGATCTTGGTGCTTTATTTGCAGGAATTTTATGGTGATTACATTGCTGTGAATCCACATTTGTTTTCCCTCAATATTTTGGGTTGCTGCCAGGTATGGAAGGAAAGGATATATTTTTTTCAAGTTTATTTATCAGGTGGGAATTAATTCAGCAAGTAAGAAAAAATTTGAGTATTTTCTCTGAATATTTAAAAAGGGTCGAAATTGGGACCCAGCCCAGCTGTCCAGAACAACTCAAGGACTGACGGCTCTTCTCTTATCCCTGAAGAAATGCCCTATGATTCGTTACCAGCTTTCATCAGAGGCAGCAAAGAGGCTTGCTGAATGTGTTAAGGTATGGCATTCCCTAGCCTAGTTCCAAAACATTAGGACCATTCATTTCCTTACCATATTTCAGAAACTAAAGGGATATTTTACCTACAACCAAGAAGATGAAGTGTTAGGTTTATTGGCAAAGAGGTAGGTCTTTGTAATTCAAAACCAAAAGTAGAAACAACAACAACAAAAAAGCAACAAATTAAAGTTAAAATTCTTAGGTGTAATCTAAGAAACATTTCCAAGCTATTTAACTTAATTTGATCCAGTCAAATCACCCGTGAAATAGAATTTCAAATTCTGTCCTCTTAAATAGAATGTTATTAAACTTTATCAAGTTTTTTGTTTTTTGTTTTTTTTATGGGAGGCCATGAAGGTGCAAAGAACTTTGGTTAAATGTAGTTTTTATGTATTAATTTACTATTTATATCATCGCTATCTGCAACTAATTGGTTAACCAAACTCTCTTTCTCACCCACAGCAAGTCATAACTAAAGAATATGAACTATTTGAGTTTCGCCGGACTGAGGTTCCTCCATTGCTACTTATTTTAGATCGCTGCGATGATGCCATCACCCCGTTGCTAAACCAGGTGCAAAACCTTTGTTAGCATAACATAAGGATAACTGCATGTGCTGTTCATCAGAATGCAGATGTGGAAATGAACAGGATGGCCCGATTATTTGCCTCCTTATTTTCAGCTCTTGTTTTTGCCTTATATTTCTTGTTTTTTTTTTGATATCACTATTCTTCTAGCCACAGTAACCCTTGACTCTTTGTTCTGCCTCATCCTTCCTGTCCCCTCTCTACCACCACCCCAACCCCGAATCAGGGCAATTTCTAGGTCCTATAGACTCTGCTTTTCCAGTGTTTGTCTGCTTTTTTCCATTCTACTGCTGTTACCTTGGTGTAGACCCAAATCATTCATGGGAATACTGAAACAGTCACCTACTTAATCCCCACTTTACATTTCATCCCATGCTCATTTATGTCGCAGATACAATGTTGTTAAATTAATCTCCCCAAAGCACAGTTCTGATGCTGTTCACGCTGGCTTAGAAATCTTCATTGGTTCCCATTTGCCTCCTGAGTTAAATACAGACGCCTGATCTTGACATCCAAGAGCCTTCACAATATGGACCCAACGTTGCACAAAACCTACAGCTCATGCATGGTTTCCTGCCATCATTTTATTCATGTTGTAACCCGTCTCAGCTCTGGAATGTTTGGATTACCTTGTCTTCCCAACTTCACCCATCAGAGTTCCTCTCTTTAAAAATCACTCGAAACATCGTGAAGCCTTTTTCCTTTAGTCAGACAGGTCCTTTTTTCCCCTAAAATTTCTGGGCAACTTGTGTCTCTTGTGTCTCGCGCTGCCCTCACCATGCTGAACCTTTGTTTTCACACTCTCCTAGGTTACACATTCCTTCAAGGTACTGTCTTAGCCGTGTTGGTTCTGATGCAAATACAGGCACAGAGCCTTGCACATAGTAGATGCTTTTTTAATAGTGACTTTGAATTTGTAGGGAAAGGCACAGTCTATATTTCAGTTCCTTCCCAGCTTATAGGTAATAATGTTAATGCTGGGGAAATCTGTAGCTGTGGAATGCAACTGCTCTATGATGCAATAGGCTTATATTCCTAAAATGCAAAGTAATATTTGTTCACTAAATAAATTTTGATAATATAAAAAAATTAGAAAGAGAAATGATTGCCTGTAATTCTGTTTGCCAAAGAGAAGCAACCATTCATTCAACAAATTTCACTAAGGAGCTGTTGTATGGCAGGTACTGTATTAAGTCCTGGAGATAAAAGGTTAAAAAATACAATCTCTTCTCTCACAGAGCTCGTGGTCCAATGGGGAGAGAAGAAAAGAGATAATTTAATTATAGAGTAAGTGCTGATGGCAGAAGCTGTCTTTGGAAGCACAGGATGCTGTCTGTGGAAGCATAAGACATTTGGTTGTGCTTATTTTAAATGCCCTAATGAAATTGGCAGTTTTGAGAATTCATCTGGCAGATATTTTAGGAAATAAAGTATCTTTTATAACCTCAAGTCATTTCTTAATCTAGAATTTTAAAAGGTGGAATATACATGTGTAAATATTTCTAGCATTAAATTCTAGATTTAGAGGGTAATCTGCTGGAAAATACTTAGTTTTGTCCAATGGCCTATAATTAAAAGTAACCCAGTCTCCATAAATGGTTGGAAGGAAATATTTGGGGGTTCTCCTTTCCAGTTTTACCAAATAAGTTCACATTTGTAAGACTGGAAACCAACCCTCTTCACAGTTCATTTTAAGTAAAAACATAAAGCTTCTGAATATGTGTATTTTCATCAGCTCAAAAGGGTTTTTTCTGATAATATTAGTGTTCTCAGGATAAATATAGCACCAGTCAGACCTGCAAGAATACACTTCTCATGCTGCAGAAAACCACAGAAGCGTACAGGAAATGGTACAGCTTGTAACTGCAGTACCAATATAGCCCTATCCGTGAAGCCAAAAATACACCCTTAATTCACAGGCCAAAATTGGAGCTAATGATAGATCTAATTTTCCTTTTTATCAGGAATATTAATCATGCTGCCCTTCTTCTAAAGTGTGAAATCTGAAAGTATTTTGACATTTGGATGTTTAACCAATTAAAATGACAATCTTAACATTTAGTATAGCACAAACTATTAATAAAATTTGAACTAAATAGAGAATCTCCACGTAAAGAAGAGTAATTACTAAGAACAAGTTATTCATTTTTGTTTTCCTGAACATTTACTATTTCCATGTTTTGTCAATTACCAAATTTTTTTGTCACGATTCTTTATTAGTGGACATACCAAGCCATGGTCCATGAACTTCTGGGCATAAACAACAATCGGATTGATCTTTCCAGAGTGCCAGGGATCAGTAAAGACTTGAGAGAAGTGGTCCTGTCTGCTGAAAACGATGAATTCTATGCTAACGTAAGTGGTTTGTAATTGAGGTTAGTTGTTTTTATGTAAGAAAGTATTGACTTGTGAGAATTCATGTGGAAGGATGATGGAGGCATCTGATGTGGATACACTGCACCTTAAGGGAAGGCAGAAGACTTGGATTCTGACCCCCACCCCCCTGAACAATATTTTTTTCATAGAAATCACGTACTTGGTTTTCCACTTTTAAAATCAGAACCCAATTTACTTACGTCCCTCCCTCCTGTAGCCCTTTGTGAGAATAGTGCTGGTATTCATCACCAGTGTCCCGAACAGTGCCCAGATTTGCTAGTTATAATGGAATTTTCTTGCCCTTCAATTCTTTTCCACTTCTTTTAAACGGTCTGGACGTCAGACTAGTTGATAGAACTGTTTCCACCTTCCTTTTTCACAGAACATGTACCTGAACTTTGCTGAGATTGGTAGCAATATAAAGAATCTCATGGAAGACTTTCAGAAGAGGAAACCAAAAGAACAGCAAAAACTAGAATCAATAGCAGACATGAAGGTAAATTGAACATGTCTATGGATGACTAACATGCAAGTTTGGAAGCTATTCTGATTTCTACCTTAATTTATTTAGTCTGGTTTGAGGTATTTTCTGCAATATTTCTCTTTAGGAAACAGTATAGTAAAAACTTCATAGTAAGCCATAAACTTCTTCCCATTCTTCAGTCACCTTTGGACTGTTAAAGACTCAGTCTGCTTACATATACCAGTTCTGCTCTCCCTAGGCATGACACAATGCCAGATGCCATGTGATTGAAAGCTATAGATGCCTTTTTCGTGGCAGAACAATCCCTGATTTTTTTTTTTTCCTTCGTACATGCCTATCCTTGGTCAAGAACTAATAGAACCCCCAATTGATGTTTTTCCCGTGGCAGGCCTTCGTTGAGAATTACCCACAGTTCAAGAAGATGTCTGGGACTGTCTCAAAGCACGTGACAGTTGTTGGAGAGCTGTCTCGGTTGGTCGGGGAGCGGAATCTGCTGGAGGTTTCGGAGGTTGAACAAGAACTGGCCTGTCAAAATGACCATTCTAGTGCTCTCCAGGTATCTATTCAGTCCCATTTGATGAGCACCTACTATGTGTAAGGCACTGTGCCAGGCAGAGCAAGAGATTCTAAGGCAAGTAATCCTTCACCAACATGGAATTTACAGTCTAACGAGGAGTTGAGACAAGTATACAGTTTAATATTATGATAGATACATGATAAGAGCCACAAAAGAATGTGCAATCAAAGGGGTCAGGCAGTTAATTGAATATGTAGAAGGGTAGCCTGATGTACTAGAAAGAATAGTAGACTAAAATTAGAAGGTCTGGAATTTAGTTTTTGGTTTGCCACTTACTGGCTTTGTGACCTGGAGCTTTTGGCTTAATTTCTGAACTAGTTTCCTCATTTGAAAAATAGACATAATGATATTTATCACACAGAGTCGTTAGGAAGATTTTAAAAGATATAATAAATTAAAATACATTATCTCAGTTTTTCATTATTGAACATCTGTTTTTCATTCCACAAACACACGAATGTCCACTACATGTGCATGGTGCTATGAGGATCTACAGGTACAAAAATCAGTATGATACCATCTTTTCCCTCAAGAGTTCACAAAGAGGGGAGAGAGAAATTTAAGCTAGGATTTATAATACCATGCAATAACTGCTATTTTAAAGGTATTTCCAACGGAATATGGAAACACAGAAAGGACAATGGTTTTCCCTAAGGTTGAGGCTTCTTGGAGAAGATATTAGATGTGAGTCTGGACAAATGAGGAGGAGGAGTGTACCAACCAGAGAAAAGGGGGAAATTCTCAGCAGAGAGAATGCAGGCATGGAGATGTAAAAAATATATATACATATGTAGGGGAGAGAGAATAATTCAATGTAGCTAGTGCAACAATTAGTGTTGCAACATAATACTTAATTAAATCAAAATTGTGATACTGACAAGAAGATTTGAGGTTATTAGGAAAAGTTTTTGAGAGAAGGTGATATTAAGATAGTCTATAGCCCTAACCGGTTTGGCTCGGTGGATAGAGCGTCAGCCTGTGGACTGAAAGGTCCCAGGTTTGATTCCTGTCAAGGGCATGTACCTTGGTTGCAGGCACATCCCCAGTAGGTGGTGTGCAGGAGGCGGCTGATCCATGTTTCTCATCGATATTTCTAACTCTCTATCCTTCTCCCTTCCTCTCTGTAAAAAATCAATAAAATTAATTTAAAAAAAGATAGTCTATAAAGAATAAATAGAATTTGGAGGAGGATTTCAGTCAGGAATAGCAGCAAAAGCAAAGATGCAGAAGTATGCGGAAAAGTATAAACAGTTTCAGCTGTTGAAAATGGGTGTGGAAGAGAATAAGGAGGTAAAATTGATTTGGTAAACACAAAGCACTCTATGCAGAAGCTTATAAGAGGAATTTATACTTGCTGAGATAGGCAGAGATCCAGTGTAGGTCTTATGTAGAAAGTTGATATGATAAAAGCAGTATTTTGGGAAATTTAATCTAGTTAGAATACTTGGGAGGTGAAAAACTGAAGTCAGTGAGGCTAGTAGACTCATAGCAATAGTAGTAAAAAAATGTATAATAAGAGAAAATATAAGAGGTATTTCAAAGGGAGGAAACAATTTAGTGACAGGTTGGCTATAAGGATAATAAGGACAAATCAGATTATTCCAAGGTTCCTGAGAAATGGCACAGTGTGATATTACTGACAGTAGGTTAACTTGGGAATAAGAGTTCTTCGGCAGATAGCCATTTCTAAGCTACTCAGTATAAGAGCCACATTTCCATATTCATAAGGACCCAATATTCTAAAACTTAGTCCCTTTCTTTTCCTGCTGCAGTTTTACTGTATAAAATAAAGCCAGTGTGGTCCAGTGAAAACTACACGGGCTCTGGAGCCAGACTTACAGCCTGTCTCTTCATACCACCGTTTCTTTGAGGAAATTACTTACTTTGCCCAAGCCTCAGGGATAATGATTTCAAACTTTTAGATTGTTGTGATGATTCAGTGAAATAGGTCAGATTATTCACAGATGATAGGTGCTTTGTAAATGTTGGTTCCCTTCCTCTAAGCATACTTTTAAAATATCTGGTACAAGCAGGAGAAAGAAATGCACCCACCTGCAGTTGCTCTAGTTATACCAAGGTCTTCACTGGGATAGGTAGTTATTGGCCTTTACTTTTTTTAAATGTTGATCGGAATTTCTCCTGAAAACATCAACATTTTGAAAATCATGAAGATGCTTTATATTTATGAAAAGTACCTCTGTCATCACTTTTTAAATATATATGTTTTAATGATTTTACAGACAGAGGATGCAGGGGAGAGAGAGAGAGAAACATTGATTGTCTCCTGCAGGCCCCCTATTGGGGATCAAGCCCGAAACCCAGGCAGGTGCCCTGACCAGAAATTGAACCCTTGACCTGAATTTCAGTTCATGGATGATGCTCAGCCAGCTCAGTCACGCTGGCCTTTAATTCTATCCCTGTATTTTTAAATCTTCACAGAAAACTTAGGCGGACTTTATTATTTTTTTAATTGTCTTAAATTCTGATGCTTAAATAATATATATTTAAGAGCTATATAGTAAAAGCTGAGTTTACTTAGTTTCAGTTACTCTGTATTTGTGCAAGCCTGTTTGGATGTGTGTACCTCCCACTCTTTAAACTCAAATGATACCATGTTGTACACATAATTCTGCATTTACTTTCTCACTTAACCATGTCTCTCAGAAATGGCTTCCGATCAAAATCTAAAGACTCATTCTTTTTAGTATTTCTTTGTAAAGTTGTATCACAATCTATTTAACTTGACCAACTTACTTTAAACAATACTACTAAAGACAGTTTCAAACAACACTACTAAAGTCTATTGTTTCATGGGCCTAATAGAAATATCCCTATGAAAACTTTTTGTTTTTCTCAATAAAATGAGTTTTCTTCTCTTCCTAAATAAAAACAAAATTTTGCCCTATAACTAAATTTAAATTTCCTTATGTTTATCATTTTATTTTTCCTTTAAAACAATAGAACCAAACATAATCACTAGCCAAATTTAATATCTTTATTTGTAAGCAGTTGGAAAAAAATTACTGTAATTCCTTGCTTGAAATATTTTTTGGGGGGAGGGTTTCACTTTAAAAGAAAGGTAGTACTTTTAACATATGAATTCCATTTGTGATCCACTTTACATTTTTTAAAGGTGTCTTTTGAAGGTTTTCTTGTCCATGGTATTAGGGTTTTACAGTGAGCAGTTGATTTGTACTCCCCCCATCATGATGGATTTCTTTGGCAGCATCACTTAAATAGTCTATAAAGGGAACTTTTGTTTGATAATGAGTAGATGCCAGGGACCTGACCCCTGCATGGGTTATAGCATTCCTTGGCTTGACCCTAGATTATAATAACGTCATGAAGCAATGAATTGAGGTTTTTGTGGGGTGTTTTTTTTTAGTAGAGATGGGGTTCGCTTTATTGAGTAGTAACTGTAACATGGTAAGAGAAAAAAGCGCATATGTTGTCAAATATTAAGCTATAAGCCACTTCTAACCAGTTACTCTACAGGCTAACAACATTTCTATTTAGAAAGTATTTCACTAGAACCAAACCGTTACGTACTACCATTGAACCATACATATCCATAGCCTCAGAAAAGACTCCTTTGATTAGTAAGGAAGGTTTTTTCATACCATGAAGAGAAACATCTTCAGAAAGTAAACATCTTCAGAGAAACACCCCCTATTGCCATATCACAACTTTTTATTTGGAAAGAGGAACTAGTCTATTTTATGTCTTTCTTTCCTGACAGTCATCCTGTTCATAGCACATAGTAGAGAGTCAATAAATATATTTGTTAGAAAAATGAAAAGAGCTCTATTTGAAGCAATATGGAGTAGTGGTTAAGAGTTTGGGCCTTAGATGGCTTGGATTTAAAAATAGTCTTATTTTTTTTATCTGTAAAATGAAGAAAAATAACAGTATTTTAAAGGTTTTGTGAGGGTGCAAGGAGCAATACATGTGAAGCATTTCATGTGGTGCCTGGTACTTGTAACATTCAGCAGGTATTAGCCATCACCATTATCAGTGTTATTACTTGGTGGTACATTCCATGTTCGTTATGGCGTCCAGGACATAGTTTTTTACTTGGGTCATAACCTTGGGTCTCTCCCTGGTTTCATAGGGTGTTTTTGTTGTTTTTGATTTGTTTTGCTTTGCTTTTCATTAAAATCATAAGAAAATTGTTTGGGACACATAGAGCTGACAATTTACAGTTAAGAGTAAAAATGAACCCTTTCAAAACCAATGCTTAGTGTTTCAGAAAGAGTGTGGACCAGAAGATCTGCAGCAAAACTGAATTTTATGTTGACTAGACTGTTTGCCAGTCAGTGGAATTGGGTCCTACCCACTTCCTACTATTTTTCCTAGATAAAACTCTTTATAGTCCCCAAATACAATTCTCTCAAACTATTAGATTAGACTCATTTTTTATCACATCTGCATGTTGAAGGTTTCCGCCAGTTCCATTTTGCTGTTCTCATCTGCTCAATGAATAATACTATTAATTTATTGCGTTAATGTGATAGTATACAACAAGCTAGAGCTCCTGTTCTTTAGGTTAAAGTAAAACAAATAATGGGACAATCTTTATTTGCTGACTTCATCTGTAATGTGTACAGTGGTTTAAAATGTAGGTATGTTATTATTTTTTTCTCATTGTGCTGCTTCATCATAGTTTTGATAGAAAAAAAAACAACAGAAAAGTAGTCATCCCAAAAAAATGGAAGAAGCTCTAAATATCAGAATTGTTTTTTATTAATGTCTTTTGCGTGACTGTTGGCTCCTTTTGGAAACTTGATCTTCAAAGACAGTGATTTTGCTTTGCTTTTCCTATTCCTTGATTTGGCCTACACAAATTCAGCGAAAGATCTTTGAATAATCTTATCTCCTTAAGAGAACAATAATTTTGTTTTGCTCTTTATTTAGCCACTGTTCATGTGATAGTATGCTTTTTCTCTCTTTATATCCTCAAAGCTTATGGAAATTTTAATACAAAAAGGGAAGCCAAAAAGTTTATTATAAAATTCAGTCATATTTCCAACATGTAAATGCTACCATGTAGTAAGCACATACCTACTGTGTAATTAGAAATCTCTCAGATTCCTTTTTCCTCTTCTCTGATCAGTATACTGAAATCTCAATACACTGCATGCCACTGTGAGTAAAGTTAATGAGTCACGTGGTCGTGCGGGAAAGAGTTCAAAAGTCAAACCTTACACTGCAAGGTTTAAATCAATGGAAGAGAAATATCCTTCTTTCTGATGCCTCAAGAATCATGGTAGTTGACCCAGAAAAGCAACAATAGGAATCCTACTCGGAGAACTTTGTACTAGAGAGTGACCTGGGAGGTTCCTGGGAGAGTTCTTAGACATTAGGCCTGATGGTTGTGAAGGACTAAGAAGGTGGTGTATGTGGAAGCATCTTCTTAGCAGTAAATTACCATGTAGATGTTAGTTGTTACATCCTCAGAACCCAGGGCCTGCGAGGCTCTTGACAGTCTTTCAGTCAACCCATTTCTTTCTCTGATTTCCAGATTCCTATTAATAGCATCTTCCCTTTCAGTCTCTCAGACTAATTCTAACATTCTTTAGGGCATTTTGCAGATGTCCCCTCCTTCATGAAATCTTTCTTGATTCTCCGTAACCAGGTGTACCTCACTTTGTGTCCTCTTCCTTCCATTGCACTGATTTTCAGTTTTGGGTTTTTGTTTTGTTGCACACACGTGTTTCTGTTATAATGCCACATATGTGTTCCTATAAAGCCTCACATTCTGCAAAATTATGCACCAAAAATAAACAAGGGTTGTGGGAAAATAGGGTTATAAGCAGATCACTTAGAGTCTATATAACTAAAAAAAAAAAGAAAGAAACAAAATTTAACTTTATAAGCAGAGCCCAATAAAAATAGCAATTCTAATATAAACACTAGCATTGTCAAATCTCCACTGACATTTGCACCTAGAAACATGATCAGTCCATCCTCTGGGGCCTCACATTTTATTCTTCAAAATATAAGGTTTCAAAAACATTTGCTTCTCATAGACTATTTTCATCAAAATTAAGATTACAATATGGGGATATCAATTACTTTGGGGTTGTTGTCTTGTTTTGCTTTTTAACACAGAGAAATATCTTTGCATCCTTTTCATCTGCACTTGCCCTTTCCCCAAATAGCTTAACATAGAGAAAAGCACAGCAGTTCTTAAAGCTACAAAACCAGCTACTTCTTACAGAAAACACTTCCGTGGGATTTTTATGTTTTTTTCCTTGACATCTTCCTCTTTAACGAGGAAGCTTGTCCCCAGTCTCTTCTGAATATTAACATACTGGAAAAATTATGTATAAACCAATATGCCTTCTGTGTTAAACTGATACCATTTCCATATTTATCAATTTCACTGAGCTAACATATGTTAAAGACACATGCTTTGTAGCAGAATGGGCTACCCTTTTTTTACCCTCCTACACCCCATTATCTGTGAACTCAGAGAACAGAAACTGTTTCTAATTCATCTGTGTTATCCCCTCCAGTGGCATAGTGTCTTACACTTAGGGCTCAAAAAGTATTTTTTGGCTTGAATTAATTTGTTCTGCATAATAAATATAAATCTACATTTATCCCTTACTGTGAGGGTTGACAAAACAAAGATGATTTTGTCTAGTTTTCTCTGCTGTCAGTACCTGCCCTATTAAGATAATAAGTATTCAATGTAAAGATTACATGCTATTTTCATACTCATATCCCTGTAAACATTGTTGATACAGATCGATACATCTGCTGCTTCTTGGAGATTAAGCCCAGTTCTCCATTGTAAAAGTATACCAGTTCATCTCTTTTTTTCCCACTGGCAGACACTAAGAGACAGCAGTAGCATTTTGCAAGTCAGCTGATCAGTTCTGTTGTGTACGTAATGATTGAAGTATTAGAAAGAGTATATGTTTTTCCTTTTCTGCATAAGACTTTGGACCATCTCATCAAAGGAGAGAAGAAAAAAAAAGAACTATCCATAGTTAATTCAGGTTTGCCCTAAACAATTACAATGGGAATTTATTTTCTTATTTAATTCTTACCTTAGGCAAAAGGCGTCTAATATTCTGTAGTTGAAATAGTTGCTGAACCTATCACCTGTACATTGCCATAGTAGTAATCTTAGTCATGAACTCAGATGTATCGCTGCTGTTCAATAATTATGAGATCTGAGATACTATACACCATCACGCAAGTGAAGGGGGCTTAAACATCAGTCCTCTCCATCTTTCTTCAGAATGTGAAGAGGCTCCTGCAGAACCCCAAAGTGACAGAATGTGATGCTGCCCGCCTGGTGATGCTTTACGCGCTGCACTACGAGCGACACAGCAGCAACAGCCTACCAGGGCTAATGATGGACCTCAGGAATAAGGGTGTTTCTGAGAAATACCGGAAGGTAACCACATTGATACACTAATCCCACCAAACAGGTCTTCATTTCCTTAATAAAGTTAGTTTCTTATGAAAGGAGTTTCCTGATCCCCAAGCAATAAAAGGATGTTCTCTCTCTCTCTCTCTCTCTCTAATAGCTCGTGTCTGCAGTTGTTGAATATGGTGGTAAACGGGTCAGAGGAAGTGACCTCTTCAGCCCTAAAGATGCTGTGGCTATTACCAAACAGTTCCTCAAAGGATTGAAGGTAGGACGTCTTTGTGTTGTCCTAAATGAACAACATTTGAAACCCGTGAGTGTGAGTGTGAATGAATATGATCAAAGTAACTCCCAGATTGCTGCTGATTTAGAACTATGTCGATTAAGTGAAATTAAAGTCGATATCCTCCTGAAAGCTTTTAAAAAAATGCATTCTGTTTTGAAGCAGCATCAACATTGGACCAAATAGCTGAGCAAACAATACCGAGATATTTCCAGGAAAACCCAAGAGTGAGAAGACAGACGGTTGTTAGTCATCACTGTTTTACTCCATGTGTTTATAACTTAAGATTTGTTAGGTAGTTTTTCTTTGAAGGAAAATAAAAATTAAGCAAACAATTATAGTTTTTTAAAAAAGACTGACCTATTTTCTTAAAATGGTCAGAAACTGGTTTTAATCTGTTATCCTTTCTAATTCTGCCTAAATTTTTTCTATTTTCCTGAGTGTGTCTAGTCTATTTTTCTACATAATCCATTCCTTTTATTTGTTCTACTTGTCATATAATGTTTTCACAAAAAGATGAGCGTTAGTGAATAGATGCTAAAGGATTTAAGCAATTTCATTTTTAAAATTCCCTTAAAGTAGCTAGCCTTAAATTACAGTGTTATTATAAGATTGGAACAGTTCTAATTGATGAATACATTTTTAAAAATTATCTAACTATAAAATTCTTATTTGAATCTGTTTCATGAAATCTCTATTGAGTGCATGTTCTTTTCTGATAAGAATATCATAAACTGTCATATTGCAAGTTTTCAAAAAAATGACAGAAGAACTGTTTTCCCCTGTCTTAGGGAATAGAAAATGTGTATACTCAGCATCAACCTTTCCTACATGAGACCCTGGACCATCTCATCAAAGGAAAGCTTAAAGAAAACCTGTACCCGTATCTAGGCCCCAGCACACTCAGAGACAGGTAAGATAAAAAGATATTAATAATAAAAAGATATTAATAATAAAAACTAAGACAGTAGGACATTTAGAGTAATGTATGGGACTACAACTCCAGTTATATCATTCTACTCCTCCTTCTGCTGTTGTTTCAGTTCTAAGATTCTTTTGGTTTTATATGTGTCAAGGTTAGATATAAATTCACCAGCTACACCTGAAATATTCTTTTGGAATAAAGAAACAGATGTTTTGGAACAACTCAAATACTAACATTCTGTTCTTTAGTATCAGACCAGTTTGCTTATGCCATTTAAGGTTCAGTTCCATGGCATCTAACATTTGGAGTTTCAAACATTAAAGCCAAAAATAGATTTGCTGCTTGATTGCCAGCCAGAGCAGGTGGTTACTATTTTGGGTCAGGACTGAACTTTGCCAAATGTGGCCAGCATACAAACTGAGACCTCATTAGCAAAGGCCATTTGTTACAAAGAAGAAAAGGGTGGCTTTCTTTTGGGGTATTAACTGAAGGAAGCAATTAATTGTCATTTTAATCCAGTGGTCTGTTTGTTTTAATAAAGACAAAACTTGTCCAGAACAACTTATTAATTCCACCCTGGATTTTTAAATATATACAAATTCTATCTAGTTGTAAATTATAGTTTTGTGTATTTTTTTACTGGGATCACATGTTACAAAGAACCTAATATGTGAAGCTTAATCCTACTGGATGGGTTGATGTGAGAATTGCTACTGTCTGTATAAGGCTTCTATAATTTCAGCTACTCATTATCTAAGAGCCTTGGAAGAATAGTGTTTTAGAAATATAATTAATTTCTGGGAGGAGAAAAATGTTTTGAGGTACCTAGGTGACTGTTTCATATGATATATTTTTTCACTTTATTCTTTAAAAACCCCTCTATGATTTGGTATCAGAAAAAAAAAATCTTTTATATCCAAGGTGAGAGGCGGAACATCTGGGGTTAAATTCAAAGAGTACACTCATTCAGATAAAATAGCTAACAATCTTGGCATCAAAGTTCAGAAATGTCAGCTAAGTGGGAAGAATCAGAACCAGCCAAAAGCTATTCATCTATCATAGAGGCTTTTTGAAAAACAGCACGAAAAGAAAAGAAAACCAGTATAACTCTATTAAATAGCCTTTTGATTGCTCTGATAAAAGTAAAAATATTGATTTTCTTATGAATTTTACATCAGGATTACTGAACAAAAAAATAGCTATTTATTACTAAAGGGAAACCATAGATCACCAGAGGAGTGTGTTGTATATGATTAGATTATGACAGAAAACCTTTCTAATCTGGGGGATTCATTTTTCCAACCAAAGCTCAAAATGCACATTTGTTGTCAGCCCCTGTTAGCATTTGTCACAAGTACATAAACACACATATATAGTTAGTAATTCAATTGCTTCATCTTTTTATATAATGAATATTTATTGGGTGTCTTCATTGTCAAGAACTATTATAGATGCTGGGGAAATAGAAGTGACAGAACAAATGGGTGCCTGCCCTCAAGGAACTTACATGAAAGTGATAGACAGTAAACTATAAGCAAATAAAGGTTATAATTGGAGTGAGCTAAGTACTTGGGTGGTGAACACATAATATAATAAACAGATGATTTATTATGAAACCTATGTAATTTGATTAACCAGTGTCATCTCAGTAAATTCAATTTTTTAAAAGTTTGTTTTTCTGCTTACCCATGTATAGAAGTAATGATTTCCAGAAATACTTTATATGAAAAAAAATTTATTTTTCTAATAAGATGCAAGTTGGTTGGGTTCTCAAAGTGTCCTTAGTTATTTATATACAGCATGAACTGGCTGCTGCTTTCTGATGTTGGCTGTCTGCATTAATTAATGCTTTTGGTTGCTATAGAGAGTTACAGAAAACAGGAAGATGTGTACAAAGAATTGAACTTGCATATTCCACTTAGCTTCAGCCATCATAAAAATGTTTTGCTGTATATTTTACTGTTTGCCTCATCAGAACATCTACTTTTAAAATTCATTGGGAAAGGAATGAAAAGGATATATGTCAGGGATATTCTTAAAATTTTTTTCAGTGATGTCTTCCTTGAGTCAGTTTGAATGGGTAGTAGGAGGCTCAGAAAAGTATTTAGTAATATTTTCATAACCAAATGTGACAGTCATCTTTGTTAGGGACACAGTTGAGTCAAACACTAAGAGTCTATCCCCATATCCAGGTTTTGTCCTTACATTAGGGTAACCTACACCCCCAGTCACCATCCGTAACATGTTCTCTCTCTGTAGTCATGTGAAAATACTCTGGCACCCTGCAATAATCAGACTAAAGGCTCGTGTTCTCGGGCTGTGCTAGAAACCTCTGGAGTTTATTCCTTCCCGGTTCTTGCCTTTTTCCCCATAAGACCCAGATGTGCTCTTGAGGCAGGTGATGGGCAGAGGGCAGCTATAGAGACGCAGTATCATTTTCCAGGATGATCCTTATTAGTCTGCTCAGCTGCTTTTTAAATAATTGATTTACCAGATCAGGAACTCAAAACAAAAGTGTTACTGTCTGCTTCCTCTCAACAGTCACTGCACCCCTGGTAGGGAAGAACTTCCCTCCCGTCTTCCTAATGAAACAATCTGTGCAACTCATGAGTATTTATTCAAGATAAACTGCATAACAGTTCTGAGGCTAGAGTTGGCCTTCAATGTAATGATCACTGCATATGGAATCTTTCTGTAAAAATAATCATTTTCTGAAAATGCAATTTTATTTTTGAAGATTTTATTATTTCTTAAAACTGAAAATGTTTCTCCACCCTATTTTCCACCTAGGCTGACCCCTAGATAGTTCAACACAAATCAAACTATTGCTAGTGTCCTCGTTCTCCTTACTGGCACATTCTTATAACACTGGATTCCCGCCCCCCAAAACTCATCCTTTATCAGTTGTGACTGTTCTTGAGAGGCCAGTAATTATTTCATTGGTACTTGTAGTACCAATGAAGTGGAGAGAATTAAAAATTTACTTCCTTAGAAATGTAATGTTAAAAAGAAATTGTGTAGTGCTCACTTCAACAGCACATATACTAAAAATGGCCCCTGAGCAAGGATGACACGCAAATTCATGAAACGTTCCATGTTTTAAAAAAAAGAAAAGAAATTGTGTATAACAATGAGGGTGATACTATGATAAAAGTTATAGGGTCTTGTGTTAGTTTTTAAAATTACAGCCAACTGGCCCTGACCGGTTTTGCTCAGTGGGTAGAGCGTCGGCCTGTGGACTGAAAGGTCCTGGGTTCGATTCTGGTCAAGGGCATGTACTTTGATTGTGGGCACATTCCCAGTAGGGGGTGTGCAGGAGGCAGCTGATCGATGTTTCTTCCTCATCGATGTTTCTAACTCTCTATCCCTCTCCCTTCCTCCTGTAAAAAATCAATAAAATATATTTAAAATTATAGCCAACTGTAATTTATTCAATCCCCTTTCTATAAAATATGTTCTACTTCCTGACAAGAACTGAATTTGAGTATTAGCTGTTCATATTCCTCTTGCCCTTCTGAAGAAATAGTAAGAGTTGAAACAACACATATCCAGTTGGAGAAGAAGAAGAGAACCTATATGTTGCCTGAATATTCAGTCCCCAAATAAGTGACAGTTTATCATACTTGGTAGAAAAATATTCCCATCATAATCATACAACTCTTCCTAAGCAGATGACCTTTCTGAGCAAGAAAAAAACTGGCCAGTAACTGGAGGCAAGGTCTTGAAGGGCAAAGCCTTGATAGTGTAAGCAACTTAATTATTCGTGGACAGTGGTGGTAGTGTGTTCCTGTAAGTTTATGAAGAACCTCTGTTGTGTAAAGCACCAGATTAATACTGGATTAATAACTTAGACTTGCCTGGCCGGCATGGCTCAGTGGTGAGCATTGAACTATGAACCAGGAGTTCACAGTTCGATTCAGTCAGGGCACATGCCTGGGTTGCATGCTCAATCCCCAGTGTGGGGCGTGCAAGAGGCAGCCAATCAGTGATTCTCATCGTTGATGTTTCCCTCTCTCTCTTTCTCTCTCTCTCTCTCCCTCCCTCCCTCTCCCTCCCTCCCTCCCTCCCCCTTCCTCTTTGATATTAATAAAAAAAATGTTTAAAAAATAATTTAGACTTAACGCTCATATCTACTTATCTAGAACTACTAGAGGAAATCACATAAATTATGGATCAGAGAAATATAATTGCCATATGCATGTGTATTTATATACAAACAGATAATATTTCTGAAAGGATACATAAGAGACAAGAAATAATGTTTGCCTCTAGGGAGAAACTGGGGTACAAGAGGACTAAAGTAAGAGGGAAGGTTTTTAAATAGACACAGTATTTGATTCTGTTTCCAAGGACTCCCAACAGGAACAGATATTCTCTCAGTTAATTCCTTCAAGATTTTGTTTCTGTTTTTGTTTTGTTTTTTAGAAAGAATACAGAGATAAAACAAAAAAAAAATGTAGACAAACATGATTTATACGTAAGCATGTATATCCTTTAATTAAAGATGTTTCTATTTTTGTGCTGTAACCTCCCAAATGAATGCCTCTGCTTGATGTAGTTTTAAATAATGTCCAGGAAGTGATTTAACAAAATTAACTGAGGTTAAGTAATTGTATCTTCATTTGATGGCATGAGAGAATAAAAACAAGGCAAACTTTAGCAGTTTAAAAAAATATATGCTCTCCTTCTTGTTGCCATCTACAGAAGGAGCGAAGAGGAAGGCCTATCACTTTTGTTATGAAGCCATTTTGATAAAAATTGAGACACAGTAAAACTGCACAGAGCTGCCCAAACGAGGCTAGTGACTGAGCTGATGTGTCAGCAAGTCCAGTTTCAAAACGGCACTCGAGGGTTTTTGCTTTGTTTCCATGGTTTCTTTTTCTTGGTTTGTCAAAGGATTGAGGAACAAAGACTTTAAAAAGAGATGGCGTTCCTAGAAGCGTCATTAATTTCTGTGTCACCTTCTTTTTTTAACCCTCAAAATACGAAATGTTCTAGTTCCCATGTTATTGGTCATCCAACTACACCAGTGGTTTCCAAAACACTTTGAGGTCCTTGGACAGAGGCCGTTACAGTGACACTGTACTAAATATTTGACAGAGGTCTTATACAGGAAGAGAGATGTGTAGGACAAGCATAAATTACTGCTATATCGATATCATGCCATAGTGAAGTACTCTGCAGCCTCTTGAATATAAAAATATTGCTACATTTGGTTCCAGCAAACACTATTGTGCTATTCTAAAATCCACAGCATAGAAATTATAAGACATCCGCTCATAAACAGAAAGCAAATCACTATTCAGCATTTCTTGCTCTGTTTCCTGCCAATTTCAGATAATTAAAACTTTTTTTAGACCTTTCATTCTGTTCTGCTTTAATTATGCTTCCTCCACTAAAAAAGAAAGATTCAGAAATTAAAACTGTGTATATAATAGTAACAACAAATATTTGTCTCCCCCCCCCCCACCTTGTCCTATGATATTAAATGTCTTCATTATTGCAGACCTCAGGATATCATTGTGTTTGTAATTGGAGGAGCCACCTATGAAGAAGCTCTAACAGTTTATAACCTGAACCGTACCACTCCTGGAGTGAGGATTGTCCTGGGAGGAACTACAGTGCACAACACGAAAAGGTAAGGGAACTGCTGAAGACCAAAATACATCATCCGTTCATAAAATGATGTTGAGTTTGCGTGAAATGGAAGATCTATAATCCATGAGGTTCGTAAATCACTTCATCAGGTCAAAGACCTGACGAGTAAGGGCCTACCTGACTTGTTGACAATTCATGTTTCCTGTCTATGTTCAGAGAAGGAGAAATCTAATTGCCACTTCGAAAATACCTAAACATAATGATGTTGAATTCTGTGAGTTTCTCTATTGTGTTGATTAACTACAGTCATTCAATAAGTATTTAGTAGGAAGAATGCAAAGATGAATAAGATAAAGAGGCTATCTCAAATTTTAAGTCATTATCTGTTAGGGAAGAAAAAAATGTTTAAAAAAAAGGGGGGAAGAAGAAAATCGGTGCCTGGAGAGTCAGATGAAAGCGCCCTGGGTTCTCTGAGTGGCGAAAAGAAATTAGCAAATGCTTCATGGAGATGGTTTGTACGTTGAGCCTTGGGTAGGAAATGGAGAGCATTTATAGGCAGAGTTAGCCACATGAGCAAGTTGTAGAAAGCTGTTGGTAACATACATAGAAAAAGAACAGCAAGCAATCATATTGCTGTTATGCTTTCTGTTTCTGTAGATTGTTGTAAGGTGAATATGCCCTATTCTGTTGGAAAAATGGCTTTTAGTTGTATAGCCAAAGACATTAGGTATCTTCTTGTTAATCCTTAAGGTGTTATTGTACTATTTTATAAGAGGAGTGTGTATTTTTTAATTGTTTGGTAAAAATTTTGACATTACCTTCTGAAGCAGCCACAACTTAGAAAGATACTGTCAAAACTAAGGAGTTTTTTTGGGGGTTTTTTTTTTTGGTGAAAGATCCAGCGCTGGCCAGGTGGCTTGGTTGGTTAGGGCATCATCCTATATACCAAAAGGTTGTGTGTTTTGATTCCCAGTCAGGGCACATACCTAGGTTGGGGGTTCGATCCCTAGTCAGGGCACGTATGGGAGGCAGCCAGTCAATGTTTCTCTCTCACATTGATGTTTCTCTCCCTTCCTCTCTATCTCAGATCAATAAAGTGAAAACAAACAAAACCAACAACCCACATATCTTCAGGTTATGATTAAAAAAGAAAGTTGAAAAAAAAAAAAAAGAAATTTGTCCAGTCAGTGTGTGTCTCGGTTGGTTGAGCATCATCCCATGAACCAAGAGATCACCAGTTCAATTCCTAGTCAGGGCACATGCCCAGGTTGCAGGCTCCATCCCCAGTAGAGGGCATGCAGGAAGCAGCCAATCAATGTTTCTCTCTCATGGATGTTTCTATCTCTCCCCTCCCTTCTCTCTAAAAAAATTAATAAAAACATTTTTTTTAAGTTAATGTCATGATTGTGGAAGGCCTTGAATTCCAGGCGGTGGAATTTCTACTTTCTTCTATAGAAAATGAGGAACCATTGAAAGTTTAAGCAGTAAAATTATAAGAGGATCACAGTATTTTAGGAAGATTAATTTGGGCGTTAAAGGTAGGACAGATAGATAGCCAGAACCGGTTTGGCTTAGTGGATAGAGTGTCAGCCTGCGAACTGAATAGTCCCAGGTTCAATTCCAGTCAAGGGCATGTATGTTGGTTGTGGGCACGTCCGCAGTAGGAGGTGTGCAGGAGGCAGCTGATCGATGTTTCTCTCTCATCGATGTTTCTAACTCTCCATCCCTCTCCCATCCTCTCTGTAAAAAATCAATAAAATATATTTTTTAAAAAATAAAGGTAGGACAGATAGAGGAGAAGAGTGGATTAGAGAACCACAGCATAATAGTTGAATTTAATGATTGGGAACCTTGAGAGATCCACAATGAGCCATGTATACTTGAATTCATTGGGATTCATTAGAGGTATTTGCATATTTTTTCACTTTGTATTATTATCTGACTTTTTAACATCATTTCCTCCTTTATTGTGGAAGTAATATATACTTATTCTAAAAATATTGTAACTCAGAAACTATAAAATTCAGTAAAATTTGATAACTGTACAAGGAAAAGAAAAGAAGCTTATTACCTCCTTAGGAACATTCGTAATAAAACTGCCTTCTGCATAAAGAGAGGCAGTCAATATTTTCTTCTCTCCATGGCCACAAAAAATGTAATATGAATTTTTTATTGCTTTTCCTTCTCCCTTGGTACAGATACAAAGAAATAAAAGGTAGCAACTAATTATAGAGACTTCATTAAGGCAGAACTTTCACGCTTTTTTGAAGGCAGAAAAGGTGCCCTGGAAAGGATCTGGTGATGGATTCAGTAGTGTCTGCCCTAAGCACTTAGTCCATTTCTGGGGTCCATGAAGGTTTGCCGTGTGCATCGTCTCCTGTGTCAGTATTTGCACTTCCTGTGGAATTTCTTCTCTCCCTGCTTTTTTTGTTTGTCTCATTAGTCATTCTGGCCTAATCTATCCTAAATTAAGGAGGACTAAGTCAGATTTCCATTTCTAGGAATCATATATGCCATGAATTCTGTAGCACCACAAATACTCTCACCAGCATCTATGTGGAAGAATCAGAAATCGTATTGCCTAGTTATGAATTCTAGAATAGATGAATAAATATATATTTATTGAATGAATCAGAATAGCTATAGCTGGTAATCAACTTACTCATTCTTCAAATGTTTACTGAGGCATTGAGATGCCTCTGATTAAAATAAAGATCCTAACCCTCGTGAAGCTTCTGTTTTCATGCAGAGGGAGACAAAAATAAGCAATAAACTTAAAAAATAAGTAAATGTGATAGCAAGTCAGAAGGTGATGAAACGATGGGAGAAAAAAAAAAAAAACAGCCGTGGAAAGGGATTCGGGTAATGCATGGGGCCAGTGGCAGTGATTCACACTACTCAGTATGGTGTTGGGAAAGGCCTCCCTGAGCAACGACTTGAAGGAGGAAGCCAATCACATGAGGGAAAGAGTATAGCAGGCACAGCAGAGCTGTGCCCAACGCAGGTTCGTGCAGTGTGTCCAAGGAGACTGGAGAGTCTGGGGGGAAGTGAGCCAGAGCACAAGTGGAGGGGCCTGGTCATGAGGGCCCTACAGACTGTGAGGACCAGTCTTCACTTATGAGTTAAAGGGCATTGTGAGATGTGGGTCTTTTTAAACAGCTTTGTTGAGATATAATTCACCCCTTTGAAGTATGCAATTCAGTGGTTTTTAGTATTTTCACAAATATATGCAACCATCACCGCAGTCCATTTTGGAACATTTTCCTCACCTCCCCCCACCCAGCCCTAAGCAACCACAAATCTACTTTCTGCCTCTGTAGGTTGCTCTGTTCGGGACATTTCATATAAATGGAATCATATAGTCTTTTGTGAGTGTCTCTTTAACTTAGTAAAATGTTTTCATGGTTCATCCATGTTGTAGCCTATATTAATACTTCGTTTCTTTTTATGGCTGAATAATATTTCATTGTATGCATATACCATATTTTCTTTATCCATTTGTCAGTGATGGACTTTTGAGTTGTTTCCACCTTTTGGCTGTTAGGATTAATGCTGCTATAAGCATTTGTGTACAGTTTTTGTATGTATTGTAGATTTGGAGAAGAACCATGACAGCCTACTTATATTTTAGGAGGATCGCATTGCCTATCAAAGCTAATGTGAATTGAGAGAAGTATTATTTCTCTTAAATGTTCAAAATGAACCTGCATTATTGTAAAAAATTTAAAACAGTAAGTCCCTAGATGTATTTAAATGAACTGTGCCATTATTTATTCTCCTACAGTAGACTGAGTAGTTACTCTAGTTGTGTTTCTGATGCACATGATCCTACCTTGCAAATAAATGAGCATCCTGGTTTGGGTTTTGAGCTAGCTTACCTATCACTTCACAAGTTAATCAATATTAAAGAGTTCTAGTCCCTGCTGGCAGCGGTTGACACTTTGAGTTAGCTCTGTGAGCTCAGAGGCCAAGAAACAGATCCATGGGGATGGAATTGTTCTCCCAGTAGAAGATATCCCTCCGCCTTCTCGAAATCCAGGATGGAAGTGGAGAAGAAAAGGGAGGCGAGGTGACTATTAGCCAACGGCGTGGCCGTTGCCTGGGCCCCACCTGAACTGCAGGTGAAGAGAGCGCCAGTCGTCAGTGCTGTCAGTTCAGTACTTCTTAGGACTTTTGACAGGGAGGAGGATGGATCCTGCTAGATTTAGAAGGTGGCTCAGATCAGCAGTTCTCTCACAACAGATTCCCTTCAGGCCAGTAATAATGACTATACACACTAGATTCTCTGTGATATTACTAGATTCAATAAAACCCACATTAGCTCTAAACCTGCACAGTCATAAATGGCCCCATTTTTTCAGTTATTTTCTCTCTAAGTAGCAAAGGCAAATGAAAAGAGGCTTCCCCCCAAGTAATTCATGTTTATTTTATTTTAAAAATTCAACATAAAAATTAAAACCACATAATACCACAACTCAAAGTTTACCACTGTTACTATTGGCATATTTCCTTCCTAATGTTTTTTTCTTTAAAGGTTTCTAAGTTTTGTTTCATGTTTTTGGCATAATTAGAATTTCAGTGTCTATACAGTTTTGTACATGTTTTTCTCACTTTGAATTATATTGAGAAGATTTTCCCTTGTAATTAATAATTATTTAAAATAATTTTAATGAGTATATAAGTTCATTTTAAGGATGTTTTTAACCATTACTATTGGACACATTTTATTTACAATTTTGTTTGATATAAGTAATGGTTCAAAAAATATTTTGTATATTGATAAACCCTTGTCCACCTCTGATTATTTCCTTAAGACAAAATGTACAGTGAGGCAGTTTCAGATATTGCTAATAGATGTATAAATTGGTATAATAACTTCTGGAAAGCAACTTGACACTATGTATTCAAAGATATAGGCTGCATCATGGCTCTTACTGCTGTTGAGGATTAGTTTCTTGATTTTTAAGAAGTCCTGGCTTAGGTGATTGAGGAAGTGGTTAAATTACTGTAAACTTTTATCAGAATCATCAAATGATATACTTAAAATTGGTAAATTTTATTGTCTATGAATT
The DNA here is from genome assembly GCA_004026665.1 of Murina feae. Classification (NCBI taxonomy): domain Eukaryota; kingdom Metazoa; phylum Chordata; class Mammalia; order Chiroptera; family Vespertilionidae; genus Murina; species Murina feae. The sequence goes on from PVJC01000768.1 coordinate 101,481, forward strand.
ATATATCCATAAAAAATTAAGAATTAAACCCTAACTGGTTTGGTTCAGTGGATAGAGTGTCGACCTGCAGACTGAAGGGTCCCAGGTTCAATTCCGGTCAAGGGCACATGGGCAGTGCAGGCTCGATCCCCAGTAGGGGACGTGCAGGAGGCAGCTGATCAATGATTCTCTCTCATCACCGATGTTTCTATCTCTCCCTCTCCATTCCTCTCTGAAATCAATAAAAATATATTTTTTAAAAATTGAAAAAGCACTATAGTACAAGTGTAAAATTATATAATTAATCATTTTTAAGTTGATAAGGTTTTGGATAAATGGGTTAAATTAAATATACTATTAAAATTAATTTTATGGCCCTGGCCAGTGTGGCTCAGTCGGTTGAGTGTCATCCAGTCACCGAAAAGTCACCAGTTCAATCTGGTCAGGGCACAAGCCCAGATTGTGGATTGATACTCTGGTTGAGGTAAATGCAGGAGGCAACTGATTGATGTTTCCCTCCCTCCCTGTCTTTCTCCCGCTGCTTTCTTCCTCTCCTCTCTTCTCCCTTTCTCTCTCTCTCTCAAATCAATAAAAACATTTTTTAAAAATTAATGTATTTTTACCTTTTTAATGTGGTTATTAAAATTACTTAGCAGCTCACATATGTGACTTTACATTTCTGTTGCTTCTTTAACCCAATCAATTTCATTTAATTCTCATAGCAAGGTAAATATTTTTATCATTATCATCAACCTAATTTTTCAGATGAGGAAACTGAGATGTAGATAAGTTAAGTACCTTGTCCAAAGATATAGAGCTAATAAGTGGTAAAGCTAAAACTGAACTCAGACGGTCTGTTTCGAGTCTCCGGGTACCTAAGCACTCAGTTGAAATACTACTTTAGGAGAATTTATCTAGCTATGATTTTTTAGAAATCCCTTACGTATAAATGTTTTTACCAAGTGGCCAGTATGTGAAGCTTCCTGGCTTCTGGGAAATACTGTAAATCAGAGCAGGAGAAAAATAGTATGAAAGGGAGGAATCATTTAGTTTTAAGATTTTTGCCGCCCAAAGATAATTAAGAATGAGATTTAAGACAGTGTTGTTCTTTGAGTAAAAATTAGCTTGATTAACTAGTAGCAGCTGTTAGTTTCGTCACTACCTGAGATAATGCCTAAGTATTACAATAAGGCAATTCCTACAAAGGCAGTCACATTAATGTTTTTTGTAGAGAATACAGTTTAGGGCTTAGAATACAATTGGAATTTTGAATTTCTCTAAATAAATTTAAAGCTGGGAGGGGGCTGATTGATATTATCAGCAGGTACTTATAGATTTCTACCTAAAGAGGTAACATTAGAAACTTGGACCTTCTCCTGTAACCACGAGTTGGTAGGATCTCTGAATTATTTACAGAAAAATTTGGATCCTATGACAGAATTTGCATTTCAAAGGAAGAGGAATCCAGAGGAGACTCTTCTTCACTTATGAGCATTTCAGGATCAGTCTTGACACTGTTGGACCCATCACCATCTTTGTAGAAATTTGGAAGGCATTGACTTTCCTCCTGTAACTAAAGTATTAGACACCATGGCAGGAGCTGTGATGAGTGCATCCCCTTTCGCTGGCGAGCATTCCCTGAGTGTGATTCCATGTAAGGTTCTGTGCACGGTGCTAGGAAGATGAAGACGTTTTCTAGATCTGTAAGGATCAATGTCTAATGGGAAAATGGGTTTATAAACAAATAATCAGGTGCTTCTGAAAAATTGAATTTAACCCATTCAAATATACATGTCCCCTTATTATAATTTAATTGTGCACTGGAACATACAGTTTTTAATTAAAAATAGCTTCTTGTTACAATAAGCTATTGCATAGTCAATGCATAGTCATTGTAGGGAAAAATTAAATACAGCTAAGCAAAAAAGATGATAAAAATATCCAAGCTGCTGTCATCCCACCATAGGAAATGTCAACATGTGGATGTCCAGCCTCTTAGACCTTTTTCTATTAATGTATACACACGTATCTTAAAGGGAATATTCTATTCATTGTACTTTCATTGAAAATACTTATGTCATATTTAATAACTGAATAGTATTCTGTTGTCTGATTGTGCCACAATTTATTTAACCAATCCTCAGTTTGTTGTTCACTCAACAGATACTTATTGAGTATCTACTGAATTCCAAGAACTATCTTGAGACAAAACAGATATTGTTTAATATTCATTGTTTATAATTTTTCTCTCTTACAAACAGTGCTGTAATAAACATCATTTATATATATACTTACATATACTTTATACATATGTTCAATTGTTCACTTGTCCAGTTGTTCACTTGGGATGATGATAATAATTGAGCATATTCTGTGTTTCAGACAGTCTGCTGGCTTCATTACATATATTACCTCATTTTTTAAAATATATATTTTATTGATTTTTTACAGAGAGGAAGGGAGAGAAATAGAGAGTTAGAAACATCCATGAGAGAGAAATATCGATCAGCTGCCTCCTGCACATCCTCTACTGGGGATGTGCCCACAACCAAGGTACATGCCATTGACCAGAATCGAACCTGGAACCTTTCAGTCCGCAGGCCGACGCTCTATCCACTGAGCCAAACCGGTCAGGGCTATTACCTCATTTCAACTTTATGATCCAAGAGGTGATATTGTTTTGAACCCTATTTTCAAATGAAGAATCTGGAACATGGAAAAATTATGTACTTTGCCTGAAGTCGTATAGCAAGGAAGTGCAGTATGACTGGAATTCAAGCTAAAATTTGGCTGATCCCAGATTTCATGCACCACTAGCAATGTTGACATGAAATTGCTGCAACACTTTGAAGATGCTACATGACCAGTGTGCTAGCCAGTTTATACCTTCACACCATGCCCTTGCCAACGCTGAGGTTAGCTGCTCATGATTCTTAACAATAACCTTAAATTTAAAAATCATCAATTTGTATGGAAAAGGTTAGCTTAAAAAGTTTACTTCAGCTCAAATGCCAAGAGAGAACCACACCAGATAAACAGTGTGAAACCAAAAGAGACCAATAAATAAAAGTCCGAAACAAAGAGAAGGGAGTCAAAGAGGTAGGTTCTGTCTGGTTTCAAAGCAGCCTCCAGCTCCAGGTTGCAGGCCCTGAGGCACTGACCACCTTTCCTTAGTTCAGTGGCAGACCCAGTGCAACCGTCATTCCATCTCATACACCTTTTTCTTTCACTCACGCTGGTTTAAACAGGTTTCTGTTTCTTGCAGCCAGAACATTGTACTTTAGGAAAATGTTCTTAACAAGTTTGTAGGATGTGTAAGACCCAATACAGCATTTGCATTTTTACTACAGGTTTTGTTGGGTGAAACAAAGTTAAAAAAGGAAGGAAAGAAGGAAGGAAGGAAGAGCTCCAGAGTGCTACGTAGTGATACAAAAGTGACTCATTTACTTTTTTATTTCCTATATTACCTACATTCCTCTGTTTTTTTTTATAATCACCAAAAAATGTTCTGCGGATTTTTAGGTAGACAGTGTGATGCCACTGGGATTATTAAGTAGCGAAGTATCGAGTCGATTATCCTCAGCACAGCCGAGTTGCCGTTCCTCTGCCAAAACTGCATTCCCTTCCCCTACGGAACGATGCATCCGGAGGACACATGCTCTTCCACTCGGGTGATCAGAAGAGCTTCGGGCTCGAATGGGACCTGTTATTTATAAATCACCTTTTGGTGCTCTTCAGTCTTTTAAGAGGCAGTGCAGCATCGCAATTCAGAGCACGGGCTCCGGTTTTGCTATGTGTCTACGTGTATGATCTTAGGCAGATTTTCCTGTGCCTCGGTTTTCTACAAATGGAGGCAGTAATAGCTTCTATTGTGATGCTTGGATGGTCAATATATAAAAATTGCTTAGAGGAGAATCTGGCACACGGTAAGCACTTAATAAGGCTACTTGCTGCTGCTGCCATTATTATTACATCTGGGGGCAATAAAGTACAAAAGATTGGATGTTCATCATCAGTACCTGTGTCATCACCCATACTTCACTTTCACATAATTCAAGAGCAGAATTATATTAATATCCTAAGTAGGAATATACTGGGGCAGTGATAAAATTTGCTGCGAAATAGTCCAATTGCCAGATGACGTTAAGGATCTGTGAGGAGAAAAGTTTTTAGTAGCTCAATTTCCACTTGTGCTCACTTACAACGTCCCCTTTGAGGCCCCCAGAGTCAGTGCCTCTATAATTCATAGACTTGCATAGAGTCATTGGTATCCAGTGAGGTTATTTGGGGCTTTGTTTCTTGAATTTTTTTTTTTTTTTTTTTGGCGGTTACCATTCTATTCCTGTAGTTGTGGTTGCTCTGACAAATTGCCGTGGTCTCCGATTTTTCCAGTGGTGAGAAAGTACATCTGTAGCTCTTTTTATTCTCAGACAATAATCTCCTTTCAGGCATCTGTGTGACCAATAGCACAGGCAGTTTACACCCGATGAGTGAATCTTTTGCCCTGTGGACTATGAGGGTGGGTAATCCTTTCTGCTCACACGATACCCCAATGACTGTTACATGCACAATGCTGGTACATGCAGAATCCTACTGTCTGCTTTTTCCCCTGCTCTCAGTGGGAGAGGAAATAGGGCCGAGGGCTGTATTTGTTTTGTTTTGCTTTGCTTTTTGTTTTTTCAGGCATCTAGTACTAAGGTGGGAACTGGGATGGAGCAGCTACATTTCTTAATAGGCAGTTACATTGTTGGTATGAAAGTGTCATAGGATAAAAGAACCTCAGTGAAATGGTTTATAATCAAGGAACTGCTTTCTATCTTAATCCAGGCACAAAGTGAACATGATAACATCTTTTGGAGTCTCCATTCTCCCCAATTAGTTGGGGAGATTTTCAGGGACAGAATTAAATAATTTAACTGATAAGTACCTTAAAATATGTTTCTCTCAAAATTTAAAAGCTGCCTTTATAGAAAATAAAATTGTTTTTAAAACAAAATACCAGACCACAAAGAAAAATGTAATCTGTGGACCAATTTGGACTATTCACCTCAGACTAATTAATAAATTCACTCTCTTCTGTTGTTAGGGGGTTTTTAGGTGCAAAAATTTGAGAAGTGTTAATATATGCAAGTTAAATAAAATGTGTCCTAAATAGAAATTATTAATTCTGGCAGAACACTTAGGAAATTCTTCACAGAGGAGATAGCATTTGAGCTAGACTTTAAAGAATTTCCATAGGAAAAAAGAGCAGTCAGGGTTGAGGGAACAGCATAATTAAGGACAGGAGGGAGGAAATGGTACAACGTACTTGAGAAGTAAAAGGAAGTGAAGTAGAAATCCAGGGAGGAGCAGGAAGATCTTTCTGCCGAAGCTGCCCCTTATGTTTTCAGACATAGATGTTGGATGCCAGCCTTTTCCCTTGTTCCTGGTAAAATTGCTGTCAGGCATTTAGGAAAAGTTAGGCGACACTTAAGCTGGGGTCTTAACCTTTTCAAAAGAAAAATCTGATACATGTATTCATTCATCAGATACTTAATTCAACATCTAGTTTATACTGAGAATACACAGATCAAGGAGATACCACTCAGTTTGTGCATTGACTGTTGAGAAGCCATTAGAAGAGAACTTCAACAGCTCCCCCTTCCGCTACTACCCTCTGCCCTCCGTGGGGTCACAGCGGATGAAAGCGTCCAGCTAAACTCAGCCCTTCCCCTGGGCACCTACTCCAAGATGTGACTCCAAACCCACTCCTCTCTCCTGAACCGGTTTCTCTCACCATCTGATCATTCACACGAGGATAGAAGCATTCTGTTTCTCCCCCATTTTTAAAGCCCCTCCATTAAGGGTGTTCACAGCCCCCCATTGCTCTCTCTGGGCAGCACCACCTCTCTCTCACCCCGCTCCAGTCCACGGAGAAGGGGGTAAGTAAAGAAATTTCTAGAGCATGGCTCCTACAAAGCAGACTGCCCGCAAACCGGCAAACCGACCCGTAGTAAACAGCAGGGAAACAACTACCAAAGCCGCTAGCAAGACTGCGCCCTCTACTGGAGGGGTGAAGAAACCTCATCCTTATAGCCTGGTACCGTCATACTTGGCGAATTAGACATCGGAAGTCCATTGAACTTCTGATTCCCAATTTCCCTCCCAGCCTCTGGTGTGAGAAATGGCCCAGGACTTCCAAACAGATCTGCACTCCCAGAGCGCAGCTATTGGTGCTTTGCAGGAGGAGGCAAGTGAGGCCTATCTGGTTGGCCCTCTTGAAGACGCCAACCTGTGTGCTGTCCACGCCAAACGTGTAACCATTATGCCCAAACAGCCAGCTAGCACGCCGCATGCGTGGAGCACGAGCTTAAGAACCCACTATGATGGGAAACATTATTTTTTAAAACAAGTTCTCTTCTTTCTGTTATTGGTAGTTCTGAACGTTTGATTTCCCCCATCACCCCACCTCCACCCCCCATGGAGTCAAAAGGTATCTATGTATATTATCACAAGTGGAAAATAAGGGACAGAAATCAAGTATTGGCAGTTCGTCCATTTTCATTTGTGTGTGAACTTTTAAAATATAAATGTGGGGATATAAAGCATTAATGCAAGTCAGAATGTTTCAGTGAACAACTTTCAGCAGTGCAACTTTATAACAACATAAACTTTTCTGGACAGTGCCGGCATTTGGAGTTTCTAAAAACAAGACCATTTCTTATTGATGGGGGAACGGGGAAAAACCCATCTCTCTATTAACCTCCGCTTTCCAGATTCTGCACCATTTCTATTCTCTTTTATAGCAAAATTCTTCCAGAATTTGTTTATACTCCCTGTCTTTAATTCCTCCTCTTAGACCCATATTTTTTTAAATCCTCAACCAAGGATATGTTTATCAGTTTTTAGAGAGAAAGGGTGCGGGGAGAGAGAGGGAGAGAGAGAGAGACGTCAGGACCCTACTGGGGATCAAACCCCAACCTAGGATGTGCCTGGTGGGAATGGAACCGGCCACATTGTTAGCGTATGGGACACTGCTCCAACCACCTGAGCCACCCAATCCCACCTTCTCCTAAGCCACTCCTTTTACGCTTCCCCGCCATCCCCTGCTCCCCAAAATTGTTCTCATGGTTCCCAGGAACCTCCACATGGCTAATACCAGAGTCAACTTTTAGTACTTACTTTACTTGACCTGTCAACCATTTTGAAACACTTTTATCACTGAGCTTCCAGAACCTATACTCCACTGGTCCTCTGCCCTCCCTAGCTATTCCTTTTTTGTCTCTTTTGCTCGTTTCTACTTTTGGAATCCTGGACTGTTCTCTTCCCTAACATCTCCTTCCCTAACATGTCAGATCTCATCTCTTACTACCCAACACCTTATTCATCCACTCCAGCCAACCAGTCTCCTTTCTGTCCCTGAACATGCAGGCCTTGCACTTGCTCCTCCCCACATTGTGCTCCGTTGCCCCATTCAGCTCGTGGTCGGATGTCAGTTTCAGAGGCCTTCCTTGACCACATCGCCACCACCACTTCCAAGTCTCCTTCACACCTGCCTGACTGTCTCCATAGCATTTTCTTTATCTAACATATTACAGACAGGCAGTGTACTAGTAAGCGTTGGGGTTAAAAGAACAAACTGATGTATTATAGAATCGTACACTTGAAACTTATATAATCTTATTTTTTTTTATCTATTTTATTGATTTTTTACAGAGAGGAAGGGAGAGAGATAGAGAGTTAGAAACATTGATGAGAAACTTCGATCAGCTGCCTCCTGCACACCTCTATTGGGGATGTGCCCACAACCCAGGTACATGCCCTTGACTGGAATTGAACCTGGGACCTTTCAGTCCGCAGGCTGACACTTTATCCACTAAGCCAAACTGGTTAGGGCTATATAATCTTATTAACCAATGTCACCCCCAATAAATTTTTTAAAAATTGCAATGAGAGAAAAAGTCTGAAGCCAGATTGTCTGGGTTTGTATCCCAACTCTGACACTTCCAAGATGTAAGACCTTGACTTCTCTGTGCCTCAGTTTCTTCATAAAGTGTGGTAGTTTCTATCTCATTAGAACAGTACCTCACATATAGTGATATGTTTGCCATTATTATTATTGTTATTGTACTAGAGGCCCAGTGCACGAATGTCCCTCTCTCAGTCTGGGACCCAACAGGGATGTCTGCTTGCCAGCTTAGGCCCGTTCTGGATATCCCCCAAGGGTGGGAGCAGCTATGCTCATCAGCCATGAGCCCGGCTTTTGGCTGTGCAGTGCTCCCCCTGTAGGAGTGCACTGACCACCAGTGGGCAGCTCCTGCATTGAGCATCTGCCCCCTGGTGGTCAGTGCACATCATAGTGACCAGTTGTTCTGCTGTTCAGTCTATTTGCATATTAGCCTTTTATTATATAGGATTTTACTTATTAATTTTGTTTATCTTCCCTCCTCCCCTTTTGGAATATAAATTCCATGAGGGCACAATTCTTTTACTTTGGTTATTAGTATATTCTCGGCTTCTAAAACAGTGTCTGGCACAGAGTAGGCACTTAATAAATATTTGTTGATCAAATTGTTATCTCTGGGGGGAAAATGGGGAGAAGAAGAATTAAGGAAGACTTGATCTCTGTGTGTACTATTTTAAATTTTTACAAGAATAATGTATCCATGTAGTGTTTGTGTCCTAGAAAAACTCATAGGCTTAAATGAAAAATAGACATGTAGACAAGTGAATTCCTTTGCGGAGTGGTAATCCTATATAATAAAAGACTAATATGCAAATTGTCCCTATGGGCGGGAGTTCATCCTACCAGGAGTTAGACATGTGCTGACCACCAGGGGGTGGCACAGAACATGGCGGGCATCGGCGATGTGGCACTTGGCGCAGATGGCAGTAGAGGCACTGCAGCCCCCCGATGGGCCCCAACAAGAGCAGAACCGCAGCGAGATGGTGGAGCAGGTGAGCAGGCAGCACCAGGCCCAGGCAGGTGTGAGCAGGGGCCCTGATTGCCGGCCAGGCCTAGGGACTCTACTG
>PVJC01000769.1:0-110349 GCA_004026665.1 Murina feae
TTTCACAGATGAGAAAACTGAGGCACAGGGAAGATCTGTACCACCTCTGGCAGAAAATAATAAGAGTAAGATCCAAAGCCAGGTTTGTCCACTGTAAGACCAAACTCATTCTACTATTTTTGATATATATGGGGGGCGGAGGAGGGAAGAGAAGCAAAGAGCTATGGCTCAGAATAAAGAGCTCACTGTGGTACCTAAAGCCATATCCCCAGATTAAATGGGAATGCCTGCCGAGAATGCCAGGTGGTGTAAAAGATAATGAGACAAAGAAGGCTGGTCTGAGAGTGACAGAATTGGTCTCTGGAGGGATGCTGTCCTCAGTTAAGCACTGATTCCATCATCCATGGCTCTCCTGAATTCTTTACACATCACATATTGAAATCTTTGTGCAAACCATGACTTCTTTAATTCTGATCACAAGCCTAAGAGAAAACGTTTGCTGTTACTTAAAATTTCCATATTCCAGTGTTACTCCCCACCTATCCTATCACCACACACCCCTCCCCCTGAAAAGGGATTGAGCTTTTCTTGTCCTTCAATCATCTGGAAATGTGGCTCATTTCAGAGCCAGATGCTCTAACGGGAAGGAAAACAAACGTAGTTCACTTATTTCTTCGTTATTTACCTTCAGAGACAACCCCTAAGGAGAAATAGCCTACTGGATCCCTAAAACAGTACTAAGAAAAAGCAATCCCTTAAAATCCCATGGCTTTGCATCTAGAAAAAAATATGCTTATAGAATATTACATTTGCTTCTCATCTTTCAAGACTCCTCTCATAGAATGTTTGGGTGGAAGGGGAGTTCTCATTTGTTTGGCCTCCAAGTGGGTCAGTTGGAGAGAGAGCCCAGGAGTCTCTGGGCCTGCACCTCAGTCAGGCAGTCAATGGGCAGACTGGCACAGATGGAGTCCCCTAAAGGAAGTCACTAGGGGGAACCTCAGATTCCTCCTTTGCAATGTGAACTGGTGATGGAGTAGATAGTAATCGAAGCCTTCCTGCTCTAGACCTCTGGTTTACAGACATGAGAGCCACTATAGTGATCAGTCCAAACTAAAAATCTCACCGTGTCTCCCCTTGCTGAAGCCTGTCAATGGCTCCCCACTGCCTGTGTGGTCAGACCTAAGCTCCCTCCCTGACCCAGCCCTTCTGGCCTCTCCAGCCTCGACTGCTACCACTATTTCCACTCCCTTCTTGCTCTGAAGCTGAATTTCTTGCAATTCCCTCCACAAGTTATGTTACTTCTCATCTCTGAACATCTGCTCCTCTGCATAGAAGGACCTACTTGACCCTAGTCAGTTTGGGTCAGTGAATAGAATGCTGGCCTGCGGACTGAAGGGTCTCGGGCTCAATTCCAATCAAGCGCTCGATCTCCAGAATGGAGCATGCAGGAGGCAGTGGGTCAATGATTCTCTGTCATCACTGAAATCAATAAAAAAATATATATATTCTAAAAAAGGATCTACCTTGCTACCCTTACCCCCACTTGCTGCATCTGTCTGGCCAACTTTACTCCCTGGTTAGAATCACCACTGCCCCATATGCTGAATTAGATCACCCTTCTTGGATTCCTAATGTTCTTACATTGCTGTTCATGATTGTGTGGCACTGTTGTATCATTATTTCAACAGTGTTGAAAACTACTAGTTACTTCCTTAGGAAAGTCTCTTACAGTACAAAATCTGTTAGTTTGTTTTTAAAAACTCTTTTGTGGACAAAAAGGGGCCACATGCTAACATGACAAGCGCAGGGAAGGCCTGAGTGGCAGCCTTGCAAACTCAGAGACCTAAAGTAACCACAAAGGATGGTCTGAAATTGAAACTTTTTAAACAAAAAGCAGTTTATGGTGGGTAGTCAAGTTCTAGGCTGGTATCTTCTCTGACAAAGGTCAGTCTTTACCTTAACTGAGCCTGTCTATTGTCTTTTCGCATCTACAGTAACATATAGTTGGAATGTGAAAGTAATTTTCCTTTTTCTAGACCTCTCAAAGCACAGGCACCACTCTGCGGAGACCACAGATCCCCTCATTGCCATTGAGTTCATTGTTGATTGAACTAGTGCCTATTGTTTTACTTTTTATCCAATCCCAGAGATTTTCACTCTTTTCCTTCTCCCATCTCCCTAATCTATCACCAATGGATTTCATGTAACCCACATATAACTCCTCTTTTGATTGTACTACATAAAATATATAAAGTAAGAAGCAAAACTGCCATTCTTCTGAGCATTATCTCAATCCATTGAGATTTTGCTTTCAGGCAATTGACAGTTTGGCTCAACTAATCTCACAAAAATTCTTTACAGGTTTGAATGTTTCTTACATTAACACTTTGATAAGCTTATGTCCTGTGTAGATAGATGCCTGGCTCGACGGGAGTCACCATGAAAAGAGGGTACATGAAGAAAAGAGAGAAGGCTTTGGGAAGGGCAAGAGAAGCATGAGGGAGTCAGCACCAGAGACAGAGGTGGAGAGGAAGCCAGGACTATGGCTGGAAAATGCTATGGTCTGACATGTGTGACCCCCTTACCATGGCTATCCAGTTCATCAGCCAAGTTACTCAACTCCCAAATTGTTTGCGGGAAACAAAACTAGGAAAGAGGCTTTGCACTCCACCTGCACTTTCTATACAATCCCAGAGGCTTCCCCTCCTGCTTTTTCCTGGTTGGGAGAGAAGAGAACAGCATCTCTGCAGGTACAGATACACCAGAGCACTGGAGACAGGAAGAAATAGAAAGTGAGTTACAGAAACTTGCAGAAGGTGTGAGTGAGGTTTTGACTACCCCAGGCTATGGAACTGTGGTGCGAAGTTTGACAACATCTCCAAGGGGAAGAAGGTCTCAGCAATATCCAGCTTACGGAGTTACATGAAATATTTCCACTTCCCTAGGAAATACCCTACCTGCCGCATTACCAAGGCTATCCCAGTTCCTGGCATATTGTAGATGTTCAGTAAGCGCCAAGTAAATCAATGTTAATGACAGCTTCTATGAATTGCTGATTTGAAGTAAATTCACAAGAACTGCATCTTGAGAATGTTTCCTGGACCCAAGAGATAATGTTTGTTAAGAAGAATGTGAATTGTAAATTAAGAGCCTAAGCAAAACTAAATTAAGAAGGTGGATGTGATGAAAACTTCATTTAAATATTTTCAAAGCCATACAGTATAAGTGAGTCTTAGATTATCTGCCCCGGTGCTCACATCTATCAGCTGGGAGGAATGTAGAGCATGAATTAAGATGAGATGCCTGCCTCTCACCTGTGAGGAGATTTGAGCTGTTAAATGTAGTGTGCCGTCCCAGAGTGGGGACTCAAGCCAGCACCCTCTGTCACCTTGAGATGAAAACACATCCATGACATTTTTCACGTATCAGCGCCCCGATGCCGCAATTGTCCCTATAGGGATGACCCTAATATCACCTGTTACTCTTTCATTTTGCTGCAAGTGGCTTTCAATTTGTCCTGCCGAGTAGCACCTGTCTGGGTAAACGTCAATGGATGGAGTAACACATCTCAACACAGTGATACCCTCTCACATGCTCTGGACAGTAGAGTGACACCCTGGGGATCACCAGCTCATTTTGGAGTACAAATGTCACACCTCTGTGAGCTGCTCGGCACACATTCTGGCCCCTGGCGCAGAGGGAACTGCATCTGATAGTAGGCTGACTTGGATTTATTAAAGGTGTAAACTGGGTAGGGCTGCCTCCAGAGGAGAAGAAAAATGAAACACTTGGTACCATTTTATTGTCCCCAGATCCATTCATCTCAAAACTGGCCACTGCAACCAGTTAAATATCTCTACCTGATATCAAACTGGACTGAGAACCTTGGCAATGGTGGCCAGAGCCAGGATCCCACACCTCCTATATCCCACCAACATACACACTTTTTTCTCAAGGACCTTTGAAATCTATGAATTTCCTTCCGTGTTTCCACCTGGCCTCAGTTTTCTCATTTGCAAAGTATTTTTTTGATTCGTAGAATGGTTAATAAGCAAAATAGTACCTGCCATTTTTTGAGTATTTCTTGGGAGCCTGGGTCTATGTTATGTGGCTTCTATACAGGATCTCAAATTCACACAACAGCCTTGCAAGAAAAAGGCAATTGTTATGCCAACTTTACCCAGAAGAAAACAGAACTCAGGGAAATGAGGTATTTGTTTCAAGATCACGCGGCTACTAAGTGGTCTTGCTGGAACTGAAGTAGAGATCTGATATTCTCAATCACCACAGCAGACTGCCTCAGAGGTGCCTAACATGATACACATGGATGCTCTTTGTAAACTGTAAATCAATGGTGGAAATATAATGGAGACCGTTATCTAAGGCTTCAATGGCTTGTATACCACTCTCACGGCCATCCTGCTATTATATGGCCTTTCCCAAGCCACCTGACCTTCCTGCGCTTCAGCTTCTGTATCTGTGACATAGGATGCCATCACGTACTTAAGTGGCTGCTTCCTTTTATGTTCTCCTAGCCTGCAGAACTAGTGCTAAGAGCACATTAGATAATGGATGTGAAAGTGATTTGGAAACTGTTAAGCCCCATACAAACATGTGGTATGCTTACCGATGAGAAAAAAAATCGTAAATTAGGGCACTCAGGGCAATTTAGGTCTTGAGAGAAGACAGACTCTCTCAGACTGGCATCTAACTTGCTGCCTAGTTTGTGGAAGAAACTATTTCAGTTGGATTACTTGAAAACCCCAAAGCAAAGTGCTCTTCCCAGGGAGCTGCTTTTTTAATTTTTTAATATCAGTGCTAGTTATTGATCTTGCAAAGTGCACGCTCTTTCCCCTCGTCTAGGATGATGGAGAGGCATGCGGCCTGCTCACCAAGACCTTGGTCTGGAGAGGAGCAGCCCCTTTAGGTTGAGAGTAAAGACTCACATCCCATTCCTTTCCCAGGAGAGGTCTAGATATGCACCGCATAAAAGCTAACTACTGATGTACATTCCTAAGCTTGCTTCTCAGATTTGGAGAGCTGTTTTAGGGGAAAGACCTACAAAACCCCCCTGGATTCCACCTACTAAATTCTGAATTTCCAGTCGACAAAGATGGCCTCTGCTATAGACAGCTTGCAGCTCTGTCCCAGCCACCTGTGAGTATGGGCTCAGTAGTGTGGGACAGAGTGACCATCTAATGCTACTCGTATGTTAAGAGCTATTAAGTGTCTCCCAAGGGGATTTTCTAGCATAAGGACAGCAGAGTGGGTGAAGACCATTCCTCTGGCAAGGAGCCATTCTCACCTTGAATGTCGCAGAAGAATCATCTACTGCTCAGGTGGGAGAGGTGTGCCTTGAACAAGACATTTATGAAACAGGTAAAGAAGAAAAGGTGGGTCCTATTGCAGGTAAATTTGTGAGCAAATAATGAAATAGGCTTTAGGAAGGTCATCTGTTGAGAAGATTTTTCTTATCCTTTAAAATAACCATAGCACTACACATATGTGTTACTATTAACATTCCATTAATAAATTCCCGGACCTCCCTCACTCCTGAGCACCAGCACATGCCAAGTAAATGCTCTGTATGTGAAAAAGTCTTCCTAATAATCTAAACTGGTCTCCCACAGCTCTTCAGCTCTGAAATATTTTTATACTATATCATAATACTTCTCCATGAGTCAGGAGAATTTAAAACTTCTATGTGGACAGCAGTGACTGACAGTATTCTGCTTTTAAAAACATTCTATCTCTATTAATCATTCAAGTGATACCCTTTCCCCTATGTCTAGTACAGTGCCCAGACCTAATACCCTGTTTCCCCTATGCCTAGTACAGTGCCCAGACCTACACACTCATGGAAGCTTTATTGTGGTGAAAGTGATGTGTCATATAGAAAGCTAGAGGAAATGTTTAGGCTTTTCAAGAAATCAAAACCCTCAAATGAGTTCTTTCCTATCACTTTTTTACTTAATGTTTCTAAACCTCAAACCTGTCACATTAACATATTAATTATTAATTTTTTCACCAATCTGTCAACAAAGATGTATTGTACAAGATTCACTATATCAATATACCTACATGCCAGCAACTCAGGGGCACATTTGCCATAAAGCTAATGAAGGTGGCTCTCTTGCCTGAGTCCATTCCAAAGCGCTGAATCTCATTTTGGAATTATAATTGTGTTCATTTTCTCAGAGTTCTCCCTGCCAGTTTGTGCAAGGTTTGGGCCCCCAAAAAAAGTGGGTCCATTTCTACAAAAAACTTAATTACTTGTTTTAATCATGTAAGATACATGTTTTATAACAGGGAACCTGAGAATTATAGAGGTAAATGACTTATTCAAATTCTTATCTCCAGTGGCAGATTCATAAATCAAACTGAAATCTTTTGCCTCTAAATCCAGGACTCCTTTATGAAGGCATGATACCTCCCATTTACATATGAACATGCTGCTATGTCTATGCTCTGCTGGGAATCTTTTCATCACCACTGAGATCGACAATCTCTGTGAAAGGTAGTCAGAAACTAATTTATTGAGAGTCCATTACTCGCCAGGTTGCTACCAGGTCATTTTTGTGCACATGCACACACACGAACACACACACAATTTATTTTGATTCTCGAAACAAACTGGTGAAGGTACACATGTAGAAAAACAAGGTACCAAATGGGTGACTTGCTGGAAGTCTCATGAATAGAGAGGGTGTGATATTTGAACCTATAGGGACCTGACTCTGAGGTCAGTGATTGTTCTGTTCTATGAGGCTTCTTTCTGTGCCAAGTCTGACCAGACACCTCAGAGAAGATTCTGCCTTTAAAACTTCCAGTGCCTGTCAGTGGTCTTTCTTGGGCAACACTGACAAAAAAAAAGCCATCACCCAGTCCACTTCAGATTCGTATGCTACAGGTCAGTGTTCGAGATATGCAACATCACTGAAACAATCCATCTACTGAAAAGTAATCTTTGTGTGGCTATATTGCTAGCACTGTCCTGATTTCTTAGACATGGGAGATAATGCTATAAAAACCTGTTCCTGAATCCAAGCCTGCTGTAATCCCCCCACACCTCAATCCCAGATATCTAAATCACCCACTGCCCTGCCAAGGAGCAGACTTCATTTGAATAGGAAATCTTGGATAGCCAAGTGGCATTCTCACTGGGGATGTAAGAAATGATGACAGCACATGCCCAGATTCAGCCAAATGGTTTTGCAGCCCAGGAATTGAAAGCAGTTGCTGAATTCCGCACCTGGCAAGTAATCACCTAAGGTGTGAATCACATAAGGTGTGACCTCCTGAGGCTACCTGAAGAGAACCACAGGGCCACTGCTGTGTGGCACAGAGCCCCGACCCCTGCCCCCAGGTCCCAACACATCTGGCACCCTTCTGAACAAAACCTGCATAGTCTTCCTTGCAGATTTATACATCTGCTATAAGCTGGTCTCCGAGGCCCCTCCGAAGAGGAAGCAGTATCAGGAAAGCCAGAACCAGGATTGCCAGAGCAAAGTAGTCCCTCAGACTGGGTGTAGGGCCACGCTCATCAGGGAATTAAACACACAAGGTTCCACAGAATGTTACACATGAACACAGGACAAAAATTAAATACAAGTGCTATTAAAACTATTCTACCAATCACTGAAAATACCAACAGGACTCCGCTCTGCCTCCTAACCCTCTCCTTGTCCCAGGATTTAACATCTGAGGTGTTCGGAACCATTAGCAAGACTCAAGCTGATTTTCAAATAAAAACAGGAAATGATACACCTCATCCTTTTCAGTCACTTCTTCTTGATCGCAAAAACCCTCATCTCTCAATAGGAAGATAGTTACAGCCTCCTTTTCTGGTTTCTTTCTCCAGCAGCAGCCCATCTCCTACATTGTTGCTGGGGTACTTTTCTGAAGGGCACAGGTAGCCATGCCTTGCCCCTCGCAATCGGTTGGCTGTCTATTGCCTGAAGGATACGGTAGAGATCCCCTGGTCTCATTGGCAAATGCTCTTCCTAATCTTCTAATGCACCTTCTACTACAGCCACATAATGTGCCTGGTGTTTCCAAGATACACCAGACTATTTTTATCTCTTTCCAGTGGACCTTGGCTTCTGCTCCTAACATGACCTTTTCCACACTGAAGCATGGAGAAGTACTATTCATCTTTCATACCCAACTCAAATACTTGCTTTTTAAAGCTGAACTGCATTCCCCCATAATGAATCATTCCCCCTATTGGGATCCCATTGAACCAAGGAAAGATTTATAACTGTGCAATGTGGTTACTTGTTCAAATGGATACCTTCCCCAATAGACTGTGAACTCAGCAAGGGCTGAGTTCTGTTTTGTTCTCCTTTGCGTTAGTCTGGGCACTCAGCATGGGATACCTAGATTACAAATGTAGGAAGACTGTGTAGAATGAATGAGCAAATGAACAAATGTAATAGTAGAATTAAACATAAGCAAAAGCATAAAAAAAAGCATGAACTATGACATAAAGGAATATCATATAAGTTAGTACCATCCTTTTTTTTAAAAAAAATTACTTAGTAATAATTTTTCCATGATAAATTCATTTGAGTGCTAACCTGCATTTCTTTTCCATAGAGAAAGAGAGAATACATGAACAACTTTTTTCCCCTCTAGATACAGGCAATTTTACTTACTACAAATATGCAATCCCTCAATATATAGAACTCTAATGATAGTCTATACTAGGGATCAGCAAATATCCTATATAGTAAAAAGCCTAATATGCTAAGTGTCTGGTCTTCCATTCAACCAATCAAAGCACAATATGCTAATGACATGCTAAAGCCATTCACCCACTTGCTATGATGTGCACTGACCACCAAAGGGCAGACACTCCAACCAGTAGGTTAGCTTGTTGCTGGGGTCCAGCCAATCGAGACTGAGCGAGGAAGGCTAGACACGACCTGGAGCCCTCCCACAGGCCCTCCCACGCTGGCCAACCTCCTGCATCCTTTCCAGGCCTTCATCGGGCACCAGTGGAATCCCTCAGCCTAGGGGAAGTTGGAGGGTAGGTTTCAGCCCCATCCTGCAGGCCAGGCAGAGGTACTCCACTGTTGTACAAATTCATGCACTGGGCCTCTAGTTTTACATAAAGCACAAAGAGTAAATACTTCAGGCTTTGCAGTACTGTGGTCCTGTCATATACTATTCAAATTCGTCATTATTGGATGGGAGAAGTCATAGACAGTACATAAGTAAATGGACATGGTGTGTTTCAATAAAACTTTCTTTAAGTTTTGAAATTTTCATATTATATCATTTTTATGTTTCACAAAATATTACTTTATTTTTTTCAAATAATTGAAAATGTAAAAGATTAAGTACAAAATAAATTGTACAAAAAGAGTTGGTAGAAAAGATTTTGTCCCTGGGCTATAGTTTGCCAACCTATAATTTATACATTTTTAAAAAACTTTGGCTTAAGTGTTAGTCATCTTATTTTGTGAACTTCTTTTCTAATATAAAAAATTCTTTATTACTGGAAATAATAATTCCTTGAGCACCACAAAAAGTTATAAATGTGAAATAAGAAGCAAGATAAAGCCCTGATCACTTTGGCTCAGTGGATAGAGCATAAGCCTGCAGACTGAAGGGTCCCAGGTTTGATTCCGGTCAAGGGCATGTACCTTGGTTTGTCAAGGGCATGTACTTTGGTTTCGGGCACATCCCCAGTGGGGTGTGTGTAGGAGGCAGCTTGTCAATGTTTCTTATTGATGTTCTAACTCTCTATCCCTCTCCTTTCCTCTCTGTAAAAAATAAATAGAATATATATTTTTTATATTTTTTTAAAAAAGAAGAAAAAAAAACAAAAAACAAAACCAGCAGAGACCAAGCATTTACACAGGGTCATTCTAGGAGATAG
This sequence comes from Murina feae, assembly GCA_004026665.1. Taxonomy (NCBI): domain Eukaryota; kingdom Metazoa; phylum Chordata; class Mammalia; order Chiroptera; family Vespertilionidae; genus Murina; species Murina feae. Next base: position 9,827 of record PVJC01000769.1, read on the forward strand.
CTGGGTTAATATCCTATACTGAATCTCATCTATGCTGGTTTTATTGGTGATATGCTAGCATTATATTTTGGAATAATTATTAGTTAATAACAAAGACCCAGAGCAAATGAGTAAAATGATAGGTCTCTAGTGACTAAGGGAAAAAAAAAACACACACTTTGTTATAAAACCCTTTGTCTCAGTTTTCAGCATTAAAAGAATTTCAGTATCCCTTGAGATTCTTTCAAGACTTCAGTCTTTCTTAAAACCTAATAAAATTTAAACTTTAACCCATCAGAAGACCAAAATATTAAATTTTCTTTCTGGTTTGAATGCTGTCAACTAAGTCTTATTTCTCTCAACTAATTACGGTTTCTTTTGCTGTCATTATTATTGTTTTGTTAATACTCATTGGAGAATATTTTTTTCCATTAATTTTTTAGAGAGAGTGGAAGGGAGGGAAACAGAGAGAAGCATTGATGTGAGAGAGACATGTAAATTGGCTGCCTCCCACATGTGCCCCAACCAGGGGCTGTGAATTGAGCCTGCAATCGAAGTTATATGCCCTTGACCAGAATTAGACCAGAAACCCTTGAGTCCAATGGCTGATGCTGACCATTGAGCTAACCAGCTGCAGCTATATTATGGCTTCTGACTGGTAGTTAAAGGTATAATTTAAAATAGGAAAATTATTCAGTACATACAGTTGAAAAAAAAGAAGCAAGACAAACGATATGTTGCACTGATTATAAAGGCCTACGCAGTGTTGGGCTTGGTGTATATACACTGCAGGATAGAAAATGGCGGTAATTTTTTCCCCCACTTCTAGACAAGAAAGGCTAAAAAGCAACATGCAGAATATTACACCAACAGACTGGCCTTAATCAGCCTATGTTGATTGGGTGACTACCGATGAAATATTTAAAATGTCCCACAACACAAATTCACTGCCCAATACAACTGGGTGTTTTTGGTGAGATGTATCACATACTGATAACACAATCAGTATTTCAGCAAAGCAAAATTATGAAAGAATCATTTTGGAGAATCATGTCCTTGCCTTCCAGAAGATGTGGCCGTAGGCAGCAACTGGATTATTGAAGCTCAACTCTGAGCGGAAGCCAGATCTAGTCTCTTCGTAGAATGTCCAAAACACTTTATGTGGCAAAGTACTGTTGAATTATTTATCAGTTAATTCAACTCACTAGCTCCTCCTCCCGCTCCCAGGGGTGTTGAGACAGCATTTTATAAATGGTGAAATCAAGACATTTCTTACATACAGAAGGCAGCTGATATGATTAGTAAATGGTAATGAGAAGGAGGAGCAAGTTTCTTTTTTAAAGCAGATCAATGGGCAAGGAGCGTAAATAATTAATTAGCAGGGATTGTGGAAGTGTATTAAATGCAATGAAGCACCAAACTCAATTATTAAAGACCATTTATTTTCTAAAAATTTACACTCCCCCTAAAAGTTTCTTCTGAAACATAAGGGACTATCTTTTCCGCATTTCATTTTAGGAGTGAAGGCCTGTGAAGCTTAAATAAACTGTCAAGCTGAAATGGCAGGGTCACTTTCTGACTTTCCAGGAATTCCGTGTGGCTAAGATGCGAAGATGATAGTACTTCTAAACTACATGACATTTTCTTGTGGGAAGAGGAGGACTGGCACTTGAAAAACCTTGACACGTGTCTGGTCTTCTCAGAGACACAAAGAACACAAGAAATACTGTCAGCACAATTATATTTTCAAGATAAAAAGAAATCCGGGGAAGAAACTGGAATTTGCTCTTTTATCTAAATTCTCCCAACTTGGTTGAGCCATAGAACTTACAAACTCTCTTACACTGTATGTGTGTAGTGATCGCAAGTCCCATGTGAGGCAATGAATCCTCTGAAGACAGATACCTTGTTTTAAAAAGACTTTTGATGGACTTGTTTCTTCATCTGGAAATGGCAGTGTAAAAGTAGCTACTTTATTAGCTTGTGTGAAGCTTGCTTAAAAAAATGCACACTTATTAGCATATAGCAAGTATTCAATAAATGTAAACTCTAATTAAAAGTGCTAAGTATTCATTAAATAATTAATTGATGAAAGAAGGAATAAATGAATTAATGGATGAATAGCACTGTGGCATCTGATTACCGAGTGGAGCTCACAGTCTCACCCGACTCTTAGGAATGCAGTGAGGAGTACCGACAGGTCCTTAGGCTGAGCTGCTAGGTATTGCAGGAATGCAGTTCCTTGCCTGTCACATCCTTACTCCACTCCAGCTACACCAGGCTGCCCTGAAAATGCCACACAGGCTCCTGCCTTTTTCCAGGGAATTACACAGGTTGGTGTCTCATCTCCTAATGTCTTTCTCAGAGGAGCCTTCCTAAACCATCCTATTTAAAATTGCACCCTCCATTCTCCCCTCCACCCGGAACACATGTTCTCTACACCCTTACAGTGCTCTGTTCTCGCCACATAGCACACACACAGCATCACCTGGCATGACAAGATAATAGTTATTTTTACTTGGAATGTAAGCCCCAGCATGCCTGGGATATTTGTCTGTTTTGTTCACTAGAACAAAAGCCCTTAGAACAATGCCGGGTACAAAGTAGGTGCTCAGTGAGATTTACTGAATGAATAACTAAAGCATGCAGACCTGCAATTCTAACCTACAGAACAAATGTACCATGGCTCTGTTCATTGATTACAAAAATATTGATCAGTTACTATGTTCTAGGAATGTTGAAAGACATCTGAATGGGTTCTGTAGAGGAGAAAGATAACTTATTTTAAATGATAAAAGGAGTTCAAGAGAAAGCTAACTTCATAGGGTGCTTTGATCAGAAATTCCTAACTGGACTGGTCAAGGTGGGGAGTCATACCCAAGCCTATAAATCCTTTACAACAAGGTTTATTGTTGCCTAAAGGAAGCCCTGTCCATTGTTTCTATGCATCTAGATGGACACACCTTTGAAATACCCCTTTTCAGACCCCTACTTCTAATAGGGGCCACCCCCAAGAGGGGACTTAAGGATAACTATCCTTAACCCAATGCCCCCCTTGCTTCCTCCCACATTCAAGTAATCTTCCCTACATTCCCTCCTTCATCTCAGATGCCTGAAAAAAAACTACATCCTGCTCTCTGGAGCATTTGAGATCTTGCTCCCCAGCATATGTCATCAGTTTGGCTCAAATAAACTCATAAAAATTCTCTACGGATTTGGCAGATTCTTACATTGACACTCTATGTGGGGGCATGGAGCTAACAAGCTGGCGCGATGGGTTTCAGCAGCACTCTTTCCTTCTTGCCCAAAACTCAGCCCTGGCGCTGTGCCCCTCTCACCCATAGCCAATCTAAATCCAAGAATCCTAACAGCCAAACGCCCTGCAGGCAGAATTGCAGCCTAGCAGAGAAACACAGACTTCAAACTGTGCTCCTTTCTTCTCTCACATCTCCACAGATTCAGGCAGCTGACGGACATTTCATGAAGGCTTGCTAAGGGCCTGGGTCTTTGCTAGGCACTGTGGGAATTCAGGAGACTTGAGGACAATAGTCGCTGACTTTCATAGAAGAGGGAACAATATTAAAATTATGAATAGATAACGAAAAATATTCTCAGTAAGTATAACATACTTGATTCCAAACAGTAAGTACCTTGGGTTTACAAGGAGGGGAAAAGAGCTCTCATCTTGGATAATTTATAGGCAGCAGTGAGTAAGGATGTTGGAAGTGCTATTCTTTTTTAAAAAAATATATTTTTTTATTTATAAACATTTTTATTTATTTATCTTTAAAATATATTTTTATTGATTTCAGAGAGTAAGGGAGAGGAAGAGATAGAAACATCAATGATGAGAGAATCATTGATCAGTTGCCTTCTACATGCCCCCCACTGGGGATTAAACCCACAAACCAGGCATGTGCCTTGACTGAGAATCAAGCTATGACCTCCTGGTTCATAGGTTGGTGTGCAAACACTGAGCCACACTGATCAGGTCATATGTTCTATCCTTGAGAAGCTTGTTTCTATGAAATTTAGAAAAAGAAGATCAATGCTTATCCACTGCCACCACCAGATAAGGCATCATGCTTAGGCATCACCTACATTTTTATATGCATCTTGCTACAACTCAGCAAATTAGATCCCCTTGTTTCCATTTTTATAAAAAACTAGAGGCCCAGTGCACAGAATTCATGCACTCAGGGGATGGTTCCTCAGCCCAGCCTGAGCCCTCTCACAGTCCGGGAGCCCTCAGGGGATATCCAATTGCTGAGGAGGTGGAAGAGGCTACTGCTACCACTGGTATGGTGGCCAGCTGTGAGCCCAGTTTTTTACTGAGCAGTGATCACCCTGTGGCAGTGCACTGACCAACAGGGGGCAGCTTTTGCATTGAGCATCTGCCCCCTGGTAGTCAGTGTGCATCATAGTGACCAGTGGTTTTGCCGTTAGGTCAATTTGCATATTAGCCTTTTATTATATAGAATTTGAGGCTCAGGAAGGTTGCACTACTTGCCAAAGGTGCTACAGAGTTGCCTGGCTCTGAAGACCACAAAGGGCTATGTACAGTCATGAACTAAAATGTGTGTCTGGGACTTAAGTGTGGCAACAGTCAAAGCTAACAATTAGCAGAATCCCACATGCATGTGTGGTAGCAACAAAGGCTGTTGCCAGCAGGTGGCCTCCCCCTCAACCACACCTTCCATATTACAGGGAGTCAGACATTTGCTCTCCATCAGACACATTGCTTCTATCTAAATTGATTTTGATTGTAGCCTCAAGACATTGGAACCTTCAGAGCAGTAATGAAAAATCAACGTGGGTGTAAGAAATGCCCTTCACAATCTATAAATCCACTGAATCACTTATTCATCACGGTTTCGTCTCCTGCAGTCCAACAAGAAACACTGTATGGTGGGGAGTCTTGTGCTGGAGCTCCAGGCCCTGTGGTCTTTGAACATCCACAAAGGGACAGTGTGATGCAGCCTAAGTTCTGTGGACTTCATTCCAGGGCCAGGAGACACGTGTTGGAATCCCAGCTTATTAGTCACACACTGAAACTCCTGCGACAAGATCTCCTCACTCTATTCACATTTACAGAATGAGGAAGTGAAGGTACACAGAATATACTGTCCCTTGCACTTCCTGAGGATTGAGCTGACAAACTAAATATACTCATAGGTGGCTTCTGTAGCCCATAAAAGACCTGGGAATTTGCCATAGAGTTCTTGACCTCATGAGACTCCTTTCAAGTAAACTGTTCCTTCTGAAAAAGTTGCCAACTCTGAGAAATGAGCTATTTAAAAAGACACTGAAACACAAAAGCAATTAAATCCGGGAATGCAGTAAGCTGTGATAAAGGTGTGTTGGTTGACTCCTGCTGGTGTTTATATTGCTATTTCTCTTCTGCCTGTCAGACTCATTTCAGATTCTGATAATTACTGAGGGCAGCCATCTCATCCAACGGTATCCTAGAATTTCCTCTCTGTGGAGTAGTAGGTGATTTCAGCCACTTCTGTTCAGCATCTTTATTATTTCAAATCACATTATAAACCAGTAGGATGCAAAATTATATGGGCTCATATAGTGTTGCAATTACTGTCTTTTTTATAGACATACACCGCTGCCTTACTTTATTCTCCTCGTCAGTCAGTCACAGAATGTTTTCTTTCCCTTCTTTTAATTTCCTGCTAAATGATGCTTTTGTTATCCTGCCTGGCCTGAGGCCCGTCCCATCCCTTCTCTCATCCCCCAGCTTCTTCTTCCTCCAAACAGAAAAGCACTGACTGATTTGATGTGCAGCACACATCCGCAGTGGTCCATTGGGGGTTTGTTTTTGTTTTTGGTCTTCAGCCTGTCTCCTATTTCACCTTCCACCCCCATGCTCAAATAATTGACTTCGTGCGTTCATTCTGTCTTATTAAAGCATAATCGATGGACTAGAGGACCCTTGAAGGCAAAAGATACAAACTCATTCCTCTCATATGCCTTGCAATCTGTGCTGCCCTTCCCACACAAATAACTGCAGTTTCCTCTTGAAACTGTTCTGTAATTCTTCAGTCTGATATTTATGCTTTCTTCCAACTTATGAACTCCTTGCCTTTATTAACTTTAACATTTATGCTTGGGTTAGTCACTCCAGTCCTAGTTGAGGCCTCAGAGAGGGACCCAGGGATAGTGCTGTGTTCAGCTGCACAGGAGATGTAGAGAAAGGGGGGCAAACTGCCTCTGTCACCATCACAACGTGGCTTAAGGAGGGAAGCACCCCCTGCTTTTGCAGCTGCCTCCGGTCCCAGTTCCCTTTAGTCCTGCACATGAAAGTCTGAGTGACCTTTCCAAAATGAGATCTTATATTTCCCGTTCCCTGTTCAAACCTATTCCATAATTCCCTTTCTCTAGATAATAAAGTCCTAGCCTGAAGAATGTAATTAGAAAGACTTTGTAACAAGGTTTTTCTATAGGACTGGAGGGAAGGATAGTGGCAAAATTCAGTTTTTAGACTATCTACAATAATTCACATCCTCTAGAGAACCTATGGCCATACTCTCTCAATAATGCTGCAGAATATTAATAATCCCATTGATAGATAGAGGATAGAAATGATTATCTAAATGATAAGTGTATTTGACAAAAGTTACATTGCTAGTAAGTTATGAGGGTCAAGATTCAAAGCCAAATTTTCCCACTCTTCCTACCACAAAATGTTAGAGGGAGCATGATAGGGTTAGTAGGAAGAAATACGAACTAGATAGGAAAGTGCTTAAAATCATAAATAAAAAAGAATGGATATTTACCTCAACTGAAAGTCAGGTAAAAAACAGCTAGGCCCTGGCCAGTGTGGCTCAGTTGGTTGAGCATTGTCCCATGCATCAAAAAGTTGCTGGTTTGATTCCTCGTTGGGGGCACATACCCAAGTTGTCATTTTGATCCCTCATTCAGGGTATGTATGGGAGGCAGCTTATCAATATTTCTCTATCAGTCAATGTCTGTCTCTCTCTCTCTCTCTCTCTCTCTCTCTCTCTCTCTCTCTCTTCATCTAACTCTCTAAAATCAATGAAAACATACTTAAAGAAAAATTAATCCTAAGAAAAACTAAGAATTTTATGTATGTCAGACTCACTTCATGGAGGGTTTTCATGGAAGAGCTAGTGTTCAGGTTTGACTCAATTAAAAATGGAGAAACAAGGTTGGGTTTTGCATTTAGGAGGGCAGCATTGATGGATCAAATTAGAATTTTTGGAAGAGTAGTCTGGGTATATTCAACGTAAATCCACCCTTGAGGGTTCAGAAGCAAGCACACCAGAACAAAAGCCAGAGGACAAAGCTGCAGAAACAGGGGAGCTCCCAGGAGGATTGGAGAGATGACAGTACAAATGGTCAAAACAGAACCAGAAGAACAAACTTTAGAGACTGACAGAACTTGAAGGCAAAGACCGAGAGCCAATTTTTTCTTTATTATTTTTTCTTATTCTCTACAACATCATGTATAAGTTCTTGTATGCCTTAAATACTTCAGAATTGAAAATGAAGATTAAAAAAAGACTGATAGACAAGTTTTGACATGAGGTGAAGGAACTTTGTAAAATTGAACACCCAATTGCTATGCTAGAATAGAAAGCTGAAGATGTGGTCTCAAAGGACTGGGTAGGCAGGGGTGGAAGAGATGGACATAAGACAGGTGTTGTCAGGTAAGACAGATGGGGTGGAGCTGTGATTGGAGCTGCCATCACTTATATCCACATGATCTGTTACCACATATTGTAAATTTAGCTCTTAAAAGAATCTAGTTGTTTCTGATTCCATTCATGACTTTGGACAGAGGAAGTTACTACAGGCACGGGGACAGACTAGGAGGCATACATAGTGTTAGAGTTTGAGATGTTGAAGGCCAAGACCAGAATAATTGATGAGGTAGTGGGAAAAGTGAAGTTAGGTTTCTGTTTTAAAGAAAGAATTAGAACTAAATAATAATGGAATGAAAGAGGCCTTGAAGAAAATCACATCAAAAATTTTTCTCTGATTTTACTCTCCAGTTAACACTATGCTTATCTTCCAATTATTGATCTCATGTTTATTCTGCCAGTGAAGCCAATGTAGTACTCCTATGACGGAATCAGTGAGGACAAAGGAAGATGTACAGGTGCCAATGCTAAGGCACAACATACTCACCTCCATTCCATTAGCTTGGTTGAAAATATAAATGCAATTCTAGCTCAGTACAGTATCTCAGAAATACAATTTTAGCTCCATTGGCTAAACAATCATTTTTCAAACTACTGGTATGCTAAAAGATTAGAACAGTGAAAAAACAAACTTTGCGTTGATGGGACAGTCCCTGTATATGAATGCTGCCAACAGAAAGGCATAGCATCAATTCCCCAAAGCACCATAGAGCATTGGACACTCCAAGGCAGTAGAGAGTCTCTCTTCAGCTGAGCCCTCCTGGGATGTCTCCTACCACCATCAGTGGTGTCTACTTCAGGGAATACAAACATATCTTAACTAATAAAAGCGAAATATTTAAATTAACCATTTCTCCGGGATGAGGTAAGCCACGCCCACCAGCCAATCAGAGCTGCTGTATGCAAATTAGCCCAGCCAGGATGGCGGAGGCCACAGCCCTGGGTGTGCAGCTTCTCCAGGGCTGCGGCCTCCGCCATCTTGGGAACCTCCCACCTGGGAAGGCATCCAGTGCCTTGGGCCTGTGGATGCCTTCCCAGATGGGAGCCTGGGGTGGGGGAGTCAGGGAACAGGCAGCTGGACCCCACGGCCCCCGCCCGGGAGGCCTGCGGGGGTCCGGCCGGCGCCACCGCAGCCACAGCTTCCCTGAGCAGGAGCCTTCCGGGGCGCGGGATCGAGGCGGGTGGCCCATAGGATCAGTGGGAGCTGTGGCCAGCCTGAAAACTGCCCTCAGCCCCTCACCCAGGCTTGCTACACCCCCTGGGGTGAAGGTCTCCACTGGGGAGCTTCGCCAACTTGCAAATAGACATAGGCCCCTCACCCAGGCTGGCCAGGCACACCAGCAGGTGGACATCCCCAGAGGGGTCCCAGACTGGGAGAGGGCACAGGCCGGGCTGAGAGACCCCGCCCCAGTGCACAAATTTTTGTGCACCGAGCCCCTAGTTTTTATATAAGACTCAGTACAACAAATTAGCAAGTCAAGGAAGTAAATCACATATAATATTCTTGTAGATTCATTATTATTCCCAAATAATCACTGCCCACCTTATCCGAGAAAAATACTTCTCTGTGTCACACATATTGAGATTGGCAATGTGATTTGTTTTTGATCAATTGACTGGTAGCAGAAATAATATATGCCACTTCTGACTAGAAGCTTTAAGAGTCACTCAAAAGTCTTATCTTTGCAATATTTCTCATTGCCTTAAGACATTCATATCAAAATATAGGGGTAGTTTCTTCAGCCTGAGTTGCAGAATAAATACCTATAATAGATGTATAACATAAATGAGAAGTATATTTTGTTGACATAAACCATTACAGTTTGGAATAACCCTGTCTGTTCTGATGTAAAGTCACTTTTACATGACTTTTGTCTATGGAGCGGCAGCATAGTTAGTGAAAGACAATGAGTTTAGCAGTTAAACAGGCTGATATTTTAATTCATTTGTAGCTACTCAAGTCCAGTTGATTTAAGTTATTATTTAATCTCTCTAGACCCTAATTTCCTCTCCAACCATAAAGTTGATAATGACCTTCCTTCTGGGAGGGTTGTTGAAGATGAAGAGGTATCACAATTCAATGCACATAGTACAAGTAAGGTCCTCAATAACTGTTAGTTATATCAAAAGGTGTGTAGGACAAAGTATATCTTCATTATTTATAACAAAAATGATCATGTTTTCTATATTACAATTTGAGACATATGTTTACAAATGAATAGAATAGAAAATCCTAACTCAGGTCTGTGCTAAGAATCAAAATATACTTTTTTATTAAGTCCAAAGAATGATGTGAAGCTAAGTCATAAATACTGCATTAAAGAAGCTTACAATGAAGTTGGGTAACTGCTAATCACACAAAAATTATCAATGGAAAACATAGGATAGAATATGTAATGCTCAAATATAAAAATTCATTGCTACTATGTATTGAGCATTTTTTAATGTGTCAGGTATTATACTCAGTGTATATACTTACTAAGTATATAAACACACACACACACACACACACACACACATATTAGTCCTTATCAACTCCATTTTACAGGTGAGGGCACTAGAGGTTAGAGAAGGAAAGTCTGAGGTTGTCACATGACTAGGGAGTAGCAGAGGCTGCATTCAAAACCAGGTTTCTCTACAGAATTCCTAACCACTATCTTTTCATGAAGAGCACCATTCGGTGCCCTGGTATGAGGAGGCGAGCAGGAGTGAAGCTGAACTGCTCTGTGAGATAGATCATGTCTCCTGTAGGGAGGGACTGTGCAAGGACTCTCTCTGCCTTTTCAAGAGTGAAACACTCCCACGGGACCTCAATAAAATTTTAGCAGCAGGTCTCATCTACTTTTTGTTTGGCAGCAGGAAGAACTGAAAGGAACAGGCAGAAGCCAATCTAAAAGGAAAGCGGTCTGGAAGTAGGTGGAAAAGAGTGAAAAAACGGTGTTGGGTTCGTTTATCTTCCAGTTTATAAGTGAACTCTTGCACCTTGTGAAATCAGGCAAAACAAAAGCCTTCCCACACAATTCCCCAGTGATGCCAATATGCAAATACTTAGCTTCACCCTTCAGACTTATAGCCCTAAGCTGGGTCAGAAGGAAGCTAGTATGACTCAAATGCAAGAATCCTCTGACAATGCCTGTATAAGGATAAACATGAGCAGAACTTGGTAATAAACAAACCTATCACTAATTAGCTCATACCTAGATTCCTAGAGCAAAACAGCTGAACACTTTCCCTTAGAACAGCTTTGCTTTTCAATGTGTAAGAATTTCAGCTTGGCTACACTTCAAAAAGTACCTCTCTTAATGACACGCAAGAACATTTCCAACAAACATCCAGACGAATAAAACTTTTCGCATTTCCCAAGCTCAAAAAATGAAAGATTTTAGAGCCCTTGAGCTATTGAAATTCATGCCATTTATCAAAGGAAGCAGTTTCTCTGTCTTTCTCTGCCCCCTCTGCCCCTCCCTCTACCACTCCCACTCTCCCCGATAGAGAAAAAGGAAGATCTTCACAGTGCATTTTAAAAACCTGAAAAGGGCACTGTAGCAACTTGTCTATAAAGAAAACCTTTCTCTGAGAATGCAATTGCAGATGCAGATGCAGAGCTGGATGCTTCTGAATACCAAAGCAATGCAGATGTCCAGATTTGCTTTCAACTCTGTGGAAACTGATAGCACAGGGAGGCACAAAGCCAGTTTAGATCATTTTAAAAGGGCAAGCCAGAGATGAGACCGACCAGTTTGGGGCATAGCTGTATTTCGTTTCCAGCTGTTTCTAATAGCTGCTGTTTAGTGCCTCAGCCCCTCCACCAAAGTCTTCACTGATGGACAATATGTTACCTATGCTACATCACATGATTTTCCTCAAAAATAAATTAAGATAATGATCATTTTCTTTATGTCTTTGCAAACTGGATAAGGGGATATGTAACAATTTACAATTTCATTTAAGATCACACAACAAGTAAATGGCGGGGGGGGGGGGGGGGGGGGGGGGCGAGTGAATTTAATAGACTCAAAATCTGTGTTCTTTTCCCTTAACAGTGAAGTATTAAAAAATATGAAAAGAGAGTAGAAATGGCCATAGCTGCTTTGGCTGGGGAGTTAGAATGTTGGCCTGTGGACTAAGCGTCCTGGGTTTGATTCCAGTCAGGTTGTGGGCTTGATCCCCAGTGGGGAGCATGCAGGCGTCAGCCAATCAATGATTCTCTCTCATCATTGATGTTTCTATCTTTTTTCTCTCTCCCTTCCCTCTCTGAAATCCATAAAAAAATATTTTTTAAAAAAGAAAAGGGAGTAAAAATGACCCTGTTTGACCCTTCATTGGGTCTTTGACACTTTACTGTTTTCCTAACTCAGCTCGGCCTCATAAAGGTCTATCCTCTGCATTCCTAGCTGCCTCTACCACCTCGGTTCACAACCCCCCTCCCTCGAATAATGGAAGACAAACAACCATATGTAATGAAGATCCTTTAAGGCTTTAAAAATTTAACTGTTTTCAATGTCCTTTCAGTGGATATATTTCCCGATTGAGGCAGATATGGTGACTGCTTGCTCCTAGAGAGCTTCAAAATAAGTTCAGGAAACAGAGCTTAAGCTCATTCAACAACTAACTAAGAAGCTCTTAAAAGCCAGGTACTCCCCAAAGGTACAAAAACTGTTGTTTGGGGGAAAGTGTTGTGATTGAAATATATCTTCCAAAGGGACAGAAGAAGTCATGACATATGAGAAGCATTCATTACACGTGTTGTCATGACTTCTCCATCACTATCCTATCGCATGCATAAAGAGGAATTTCAGTATCTTCCTTCCTTCTTTTCTTATCTATTCTATTTCTTCCCCCCCCCCCGCCTTTTTACTTTGTCTGTTTTAATATCATAGTAAAAAACTTTATTAAAGCCAGAAATCCAGAGACATCTCAAGGGTAGAAGTCAAATTGAATACATTTGTTTGTATCGGACACTTAAACGTCTGGTCAGCACCAGTCTAATCCCACATGCTGAACTAAGGGAGAGGTTTAGGTTTTGTAAGGTTGGTTTTGATTTTGAAGCAGTGAATGTTTTTGGTCTTCTGGGTTAAAGTTTATTTTACAAATAATAAAAGCAAATGTGTTTGAAGTAGGACAAACAAAAGGCCGGTCCTCCCAGAAATCTAGGAAGGCCTTTCTGTTCTTCCAAATGATGATACACTTTACTGTGACATGAGACAGGGACAATTCCAGGGACAAAGCAAAGTAGGGTACTGGGGGAATAGGGCACGGTGGCTCGTGATTTGAGCAAAATAAAGCAGAATCACAAACATAATAAAACTGAACAATTTATTATTCAACTACTGGGTAATATGATAATCATTAGGCCTGAAAAGGAATATAAAAACACAATCACACATCATGGGGATTGGTGATATACACTGTCTTATTCTACCTAAGAGTCACTGTACTTGACTAAATTACTTACTACAGACCTAGTGCATGAAATTTGTGTACTGGGATGGGGAGGGGGTGCCCTCACCCTGGCCCGCATCCTCTCACAGTCCATGACCCCTCGGGGAATATCCGCCTGCCAGCATGCAGATATCCCTCTAGCAGTCCAGTACTCTTGCAGTCTGACATCCCTCACTCCTTACCACCTGCCTACAGTAGAGGAGGGAAAGGCTCCCTCCACTGTTGCTGTGCTCACCAGCCATGAGCCAGGCTTCTGGCTGAGCGGTGCTCCCCTTATGGGAGAGGACTGACCATGAGGGGGGAGCTCCCACATTGAGCATCTGCCTCTTGTGGTCAGTTCACATCATAGCAACTGGTCATTCTGGTAATTCCATCATAATGGTAGCTGGATATATATATATATATATATATATATATATATATATATATATTGTGGCCTGGTTCACAAAAATTTGTGCACTTGGGGACGTTCCTCAGGCCAGCCTGTACCCTTTCACAGTCTGGGACCACTTGGGAGATGTCCATCTACTGATTTAGGCCCACTCCCCCAGGGGATCGGGCCTAAGCTGGCAGTCAGACATCCCTCTGACAGCCCGGGAGCCCTCGGAGAATGTCCACTTGCCAGCGAGGAGCAGACCTAAGCTGCAGTTGGACAACCTTAGCGCTGCTGAGGAGGTGGGAGAGGCTCCCACCACCACCTCTGTACTGGCAGCCATCAGCCTGGTTTGTGGCTGAGCAGAGCTCCCAATGTGGGAGCACACTGACCACCAGGGGGCAGCTCCTGCATTGAGCGCTTGCCCCCTGGTGGTCTGTGTGTGTCATAGTGACCAGTCACTCCCAGTCATTCTGCTGTTAGGGTCAATTTGCATATTAACCTTCTATTATATATATATATATATATATATATATATATATATATATATATATATAGAGAGAGAGAGAGAGAGAGAGAGAGAGAGAGAGAGAGAGATTATTTATAAAACTAAGATTGAAACCCAAATACTCTGCTGAGAGAAAATGTCTTAAGCTTACAAAATTGGTGAAGCCTTTGCACTCCAGGAGGAATATCGCCCCCACTTTATATCATATCAACAGCATTTAACACAAGTGATTAAACTGCTAATAGTAATTTTGCTCAGCAACGTCCACTGCTTTTACTGTCTGCATTCCAAAGCCTCATTAGTGCCAGGGCATGGCATCCAAAGACGAAGCACAAGAACTGTAAGCTGAATGTATGGCATCTATTTTGCTTAATTGGAATGCTGGAATGGACCATGCTTTTTAATGAGTAAAAGTTATATTTTCAAAATAAATTAGAGAAGAATTTCATAAATTTGCTCTCATTGAACCCACACTCCCAGTGAAAGTAATTCAAAGTCTTTTCTATTTAGTGCAAATTTAGCATTTTACATTCTCTATGAATTAGAATTCAGGTTGAGGGGCTCATATTTTTTGCAGAAAATAATGAATACAGTTTTCTGGGAAAAAACTGAACCCGATACCTATAAAATCTATAATTTGAGGGAGGTCTTTATAGAGTACAGTGAAAATATGTCTATTATAATTAAGTATTATTTCAAATAACATCACTAGATAATTCTTGATCAAATCATCCCCCTTTGTTTTTCCAATGGAAAAGTTTGAACTCCAAATCTATTATAACTCCATATAGCTAAACAAAGTAAAATGTGGGCTTCCTACAATGGCCTTCTTCCCTGTCCCCATCCTTGAGAGAGATCTTTGCCCACTTCTGTTCCTTTCTGCTTCTTCTATTTGTTCACAGACAACCTTCAAGGTAAACAGCTTTTCCCGGTCCTGTTCCTGTCCCCAATGCCATCAATTCCTTGAAATGTCCTTTGTTCATTGGACCATCTTTGTAAACCAACACCACTTCTTCCCTTCAGCCCCTACCACTCAGCTGAACCCTATAGACATTAGGCAGAATGGAGCACATTGTGGAAAAATCAATGGTGAAGTAATGGAGAGAGCTGTGTTTTAAAGAAAGACAGTTAGGCAAGGAGGAGAGGCAAGGAGACAACAAGCATGGAGACTTGGTAATTATGAGGTGCAAAATAATCTTTTTTAGGGCAAAAAACAAAGACTAAACTCATACAGGAGCTGCTCTAATATACACGCTATGAGGCTGGAGTGCCGGACAAACCTACACATTGAGGGTTCATAGTTTTTTTCTCAGAAGAAAATGAAAGTATTAAACATTAAAGAATTTCTCTCTCCCAGCATTTCCTACACTACATTCCATGGAGTGATGGTACCAGGAAGAGGATTCACAGAAATCATTTTGGAAAGAAAGGTTGTCATCAAATAAATTTGGAAAATGTTAATATTTGAAAGAGCAAGACGTGTCATTGACTTTCTAAACTAATGTATAAGGTGCACCTCTAAGGAACGGACACAGCACACAAAGGTTCCTCGGTTTACTGCAGTTCGGATTGCTTTTGCCATCTTAAACATGAAATCTCTGAAAACTTCTCTAGGCCCACAAATTATCTTTGCAGCTGAGGTAGAACAGAGAACTATAGTTGATTCTGCACAGCTTGAGAAGAAAGGAGACAGGAGACCAAGAACGCTAAACTCAGAAACCCAGCTCTGGGTTTGCTTCACTGACTTACGCTGAGGCAGGAGTTCACTATCCTAAACCTCAGTTTCTCATTTTCTCTGTAAAATCTAGATGAGTTTTTACAGCATTTCTGTATGGGAATTGGCAATTAATAATTATAAAAATAGTCTGAAAATACAGGTCCTATTACCCATAAATTGACCAATAACATTAATATTTTATTTTTTGTTAGGAAACTGAGGCTGGAGTGTGGGGAGGAGTCAATATTATGTAAATGCCAATATGCCAGTCACTGAGTTTCATTTAAATTCCACCATGACGCTAACAGACAGGACTAGACAATGTCAGGCAACAAAATCATTCTTTGTTAAAGAAAAAAAAATTTAAATTCAGAAAAATTAAGAAAGTTCTTCAAAGATACCCAGACATAACAAATCAGGATTTTTAATAATATCTGATGGACTTCACATCTCCTCTCTTTTCACTATACTGCTCTAACATTCCTTATTGTTATGTTGCATGCATTTTCAACACTTGCTCTATGCCAACAATTATCACTATTTGAGGTCATTCAAAAATAAGAAAGACACAAAGCAAATTGAGACCACAAGGAGATATCACCTCACATCTGTCAGAATGGCTGTTATAAAAAGAGTAGGGGCCCAGTGCATAAAATTTGTGCATTGGGAGGTGTTCCTCAGCCCAACCTGGCCCCTCTAACATATTGGGATCCCTCAGGGGGTGTCCTACTGATGGCTTAGGCTCCATCCCTGCTCCCTGTGGGGAGTGGGCCTAAGCCACAGTCTGGCCTCCCTTTGTGGGAGGTGACCAGGCTAATCAAGGAAAGCCACCAGCCTCATCACCCCACTGCTGCAGCCACTGCCTCTCACCACAGCCACATGAACTCCAGTCCCTTCACCATGAAAAAATGACAACTTTCTTTTGGCATTTTCAAGATGTGTCTTTCATAGGATATGACATTTCTTTTTTTCTTTCTTTTTTATCCTTACCTGAGGATATGTTTCCACTGATTTTTAGAGAATGTGGAAGAGAAGGGAAAAACAGAGAGAAACATCAAAGTGAGAGGAACACTTTGATTGGTTGCCTCCTGCATATGCCCTAACCTGGGCCCCAGCCAGGGAGGATCCTGCAACCTAGGTACATGCCCTTGGGCAGAATTGAACCCAGACACTGCAGTCAGCAGGCTGAGGCATTATGCACTGAGCCAAACTGGCTAGGACAGGATATGACATTTCTTAGCCCTCTAGCAGTGGACCTTCATTTTTTTTCTCCAGGAGTGTGGTGGAAAAACCCTAGATCACCTTTAGGGATTCTTATTACCCAAGTTACTAAGAATATTACCAGTGGCATTCAGGGAGCTTAGCTAATGAGCAGTCAGAAAAGGTGTTTCCTCTGTAGTTCACTCCAAACACCGGCTCCACCAATCCCAGATCCACCCCTGCCCAGGCCTATAACCTCTGCCTGAGGCTGCAGGCCTGGGCAAAAGACTCCCAATATGTTCTGATCAGCGGCTTCACAGAGCCCAGGCCTTTGCTATTACCAGCTCTGATTCTGCCCCTGCCATCGCCGGCTCTGCCCTTGCCCCACTGGCAGCCTCTGGCCAAGGCTGCTGGCCTGGGCAGGGGACCCCAGACCTCTGCTTTGCCGGCTCCACCAGTGCCCAGACCCCTGTGATCACAGGCTCCACCCCTGACCCTCCGATTGCTGGTTCTGTGGAACTCAGGCCCCTGCGATCTCTGGCCTTGCCCCTGCCAGGCCTGAGGCCTCTGGCCCAGGCCTTATGCCTGGGTAGGGCACCCTCATAGCCCTCCGATCACTGGATCCATCCTTGCCCATGCCTGAGGCCTCTGGGCAGGGGTCTCCCAGCCCCTTCTGATCACCTGTTCTGCCCCTCGGGCCCCCCTGCCTCCCCTTCCACCTG
The DNA here is from genome assembly GCA_004026665.1 of Murina feae. Lineage (NCBI taxonomy): Eukaryota > Metazoa > Chordata > Mammalia > Chiroptera > Vespertilionidae > Murina > Murina feae. The sequence goes on from PVJC01000769.1 coordinate 27,444, forward strand.
TCTGGCTAATAGGCCTGACCACATCAGTGGTGAGGCTGAGCCAGACTGGGCACCACCATCTTGTAGCTATGGGTGCCGCCATCTTGTGGCTATGGGGGTGGCCATTGGGGCAGCCATGTTTATCATGGAGTGATGCCTAATTTGCTTATTACTCTTTTATTAGATAGGATAAGAAATAACAATTTTGGGGAGGACACAATGGGAAGAGGACACATTGTGCACTGTTGATAGGATTGTAAATTGGTGTAGCCACTATGGAAACAGCATGGAAACTCTTCAGAAAATTAAAAATATAATTTCCATGTGATCAAGCTGTTCTACTTCTGGGTATCTAACCAAAGAAAAGTGAAATATTAAATCAAAAAGATATGTGCACTCCTATGTTCATTGCAGGATTATTTACAGTAACCAAAACTCAGAAACAACCTAAGTGTCCAACAGTGGATGAATGGATAAAGAAGATGTGGTATGTGTGTAATACTAGAGGCCCAATGCACAAAATTCATGAAATAGTAGGCCTTCCTTCCCCCATCTGCCAGCACCAGCTTCCCTCTGGCACTCAGGACCCAGGCTTCCCTTGCAGCCCCACCTTTGCCTGGAAGAATATCCAGAAGGACATCTGATCTAAAAAGCATATTATGCTTTCTATAAATTAAATTTATATATATATATATATATATATATATATATATATATATATATATATAAAATTTAATGTTATTTAGCCATAAAGAAGAAAATTCTGCCATTGCCATTTGCAACCACATGGATGGACCTTGAGGGCATTATCCTAAATGAAATAAATCAGACAGCAAAAGGCAAATGCTGCATGATTTCATTTATATTCATACAAAAACATTGAAAGAGTGAACAGACTGGTGATTGCCAGAGGTGGGGAGTGGGGAGTGATGAACATGGGTGAAAGCCAAAAGGTCCAAACTTCCAGTTATAAGATGAATGAATTCTGGAGATATAATATACAGCATGGTGACTGTGGTTAGCAATACCTTACTGTATACTTGAAAGTTGCTAAGAAATTAGATCTTAAAAGTTCTCTCACAAAGAAAATATTGTAACTATGTGAGTTAATATATGTTAATTAAATTTGTTGTGGTAGTCATTTTGCAATATACTCATATATCAAATCACTATACTGCACACCTTAAAACTAATGCATCCTATATAATAAAAGCTTAATATGCTAACTGTCCAACCATCCGTTTGACTGTTTGACTAGTTGCTATGACATGTACTGGCCACCAGAGGGAAGATGCTCCAACTAGTAGATTAGCTTGCTGCTGGAGTCTAGCCAATTGGAACTGGGCGAGAAGGGCAGGAAATGCCCCGGATGAATCCATGCACAGGACCAGTTTCTGCCCGAACCCCGCAGGGCTGGCCAAGGGACCCCACTGGTGCAGGAATCCATGCACCTGGCCTCTAGTTGTTATATAAAACTGAAAAAATTAAGAACAACTTTGCCCTCAAGAATCTTATAGGCAAGGTATATATATTTGTGTAGTGCTTTATTCAATATTAGTGTAGTGCTTTATACAATGTTAGCAGTCTTTTGTATCTTCCATTTCTAATAATATCTAATATCATGCCATAATACTTATTTTATTTTTGTTATGAACACATTTTTTGCAGGAAATGAGTAAAATTGGATCCACCAGGGAGACTGTCAATGGACATAAGGAAACATACATTGGAACCTCTAGTTGGAACCCATAAAAATAAAAATGTTTTACGTCATTGTTGTGTGCGTGCCGCTCATAAACTACGCAGTGAAACGCAGTACATGTGCAAGTTTTGTAATGTCCCCCTGCACAAAGGAAAGTGTTTCGAATGCTACCACACAGTGGAGGGAAAATGCTCGCTTACAAAGTGTTAAGAATCTTTAATATTTTATTTGAAGTGTGCCCTATACAGAGATTCCACATGAATAACTTATACCTAGTGCACATGAAAATATACTTTCTAGCAAGTATATGCTTATGACTATCTCTTCTTCATATATAAATATAATTTATATTATATTTTTAATGAATAAAATTTTTAAATAGAAATAAGTGATCTAAAATTTTTACCTGCTAAAGTGGGCAGTTTCCCAGAATTTCATCTTCTTCCCTTTTGCACAGTCTTACAGTTCCTAAATTTAAGAGGAGAATAATTCTAGACAAGGGTTCAAAAGAAGAAGATCACTGAATATCTCACTTTAAAGACACTGTTGAGAATGTAAGACAGTGCACAAGGGAGCAAGGTGGATGCTCTTAAATTAAAATAAGATGGATGAATGAATAATGAAGATGTAAAATACATACAAAGGAATACTACTCAGTCATAAAAAAGGAATTCCTCATAACTGCAATAGCATGGATGGATCTTAAAGTTATCATGCAGAGTGAAATAACTCAGGGAAAGATAAATTTCATACAATTTCACTTATATTTGGAATCTAAAAAAAACACACAAAACAAAACAAATGAACTGACAAAAAAACCAAACTCCTAAATACAGAGACTAGAATAGTTCCTAGAGGAAGGGGTCTGCGGAAAGGATGAAGAGGTGAAGGGGATCAACTGTATCGTGATGATAAATAATTAGTCTTATAAACACTCTGTAGTGTACACAAATATTGGATTATAATATTGTACACCTGAAGTATGTAAGCTATATTCATTTTACCACAATGCTTTTTTAAAGGAACACCTTGCAAACCCTACCCATTCCCCTAGATGGCTCCCCGTACAAAAGAGCTCCCTGCCCTAGATCTCGGACCTGCTTAGATTAGCTCATTTGTAATCAGAGTCAGACAGGCAGAAAGAAGAAAGAGTTCAATCCATCTGTGGTTTCATGAGTCATTAGACAATTATGATGAAAGAAGGAAAGTGGAATAGTGCTCCACCACTACAGAAATTGTCGCCTAAACAATGCATACGGCATTCAGAGGAGCCCCAATGTTAAACAGAAACTCATCAGTGGAATAATCATGGCAAGCCCGACAGCATTCACCCTCCAACACCCTCACACAACAGCGACATAATGTTTTTTGCTGTTACATATGGAATAGTTGTTCACAACGTGTGGTTCCCAGATCGGCAGCAAGAGCAACATCACCTGAAGACTTCTGAGAGATGCAAACTCACAGGCCCATCTACTGAATCAGGAATGTAATCAGCAGCTGGTGCCTTAACAAACCGTCCAGGTGATACTGATGCATGCTAAAGCTGGGGACCACTGACCTGAGCCTATATACACACAAGTGTCAGGAGACAGCTATGTAGGGTATTACCCTGAGTTCTCTTTTAAGTGGGAAAGAAAGGGAAGTGCCATTAACTGAGTAGACACCTCACATTCCATTCAATATCCATATGGTCACTAGATACATATTAGAATACCCTTATACCTGAAATCACTATCGCATGAGCCTGCATTAAAATTACTCCCAATAGAGAGCCTCCTTTGAGATACTCTCCATCATTCATTTCCTGGGATGAGGCCTCTGTAAGCCTAAGGAAGCCTCCTTCACCAATGATTCATACTGGACTTGAGAGCAGAAGCTGTCTTTATTTTGTGCAAAGACTCATACAGATAAAATAAAATGATAATCACATGTATCAACCAGGCAAAAGAGCACTGAAGTATGGGTAAGGAAGTGGGGGAATGCACACTGCTGTTGGGAGGGTCGATTGTTGCAACCTCCTGGGAAGGCACCTGAGTAACAGGCTGGTTGAAGATACACACTTCTACCATCAAATTGTTTCACTTTGATGCATAAAAGTGTAGAAACTCTGGCACAACTGCATTCAGAGATGTGCATAAAAATGTTCACCTCAAAAGTGTTCACAGTAGCAAAGGTTGGAAACTCTCAGTAGGGAGATGGATTAATAAACTGTTCAGTCACTCACTGCAATACTATATAGCACTGAAAATGAGTGAAATACAAACAATCGCATGAAGAGAAAACACATGATACCATTTATGCAAAGATTTAAATCCACAAAATAATAACATGTTTTGCTTATGGTTGTATATGTATACAGAAAAAATAAAAACATGGGTAGGAAGGATACATAGTACGCTAAGACTAGGACTATCTTTGGGTAAGAAAGAAGGTGAAAGGGATGAGGGGATTCAGCTTTTGTTGTGCCTATTTTGTTTCCTAGCAGTGGGATCAGAAAGAAAATACAAAAGATTAATGTCTGTTAGCTCTGCGTCCTAAGTACATGAATGAGTGTTGTGTTGTCTTCCAGGTTACTCTGTCTGCTTCCAATATTGTCTAAATTTGAAAGTTTGAATTACAAAATCAAATGCTAGTTTAGATATAATAGTGCTTTGAAAAATTTACGAAGTATTCTGACGACACCAGGTATACATTTTTGTCACTTTTTTTTTGGATCTAGAAGAGTAACTGATAAATATTAGACATCCCATAAATACTTATTCTCTGATAAAATGGATTTCTTTATTTATTTCATAATTAAAGAAATTCAAAGCTTTAAAAATTTTGTATTTTTAATCCTATTGTACCACAAAACAGATCCATTTTTTTTCTGCAGTCACTTTTAGATTTATCCGATATGTATATTATTTTACAGGATAATCAATGTGCCTGTATCATTTTTTTAAATTTTTCAGTTAATATTACATAACAAATACACTTTGCTGTTCTAATCTTTATTATCCCTAAGAAAATTTTCATTTTATACTTCATAATCGACTTAACCACTCCTCTACAGGTTTCTAATATTTTACTATTATGGATAATGTTGTCATAAATATTGCTCTTTGGACAGTTTTGTTCTAACAGCTTTCACCTTATGGTAAATTATTTTCTAAAAATAAATTTTCATAAATGATATTCCTGGTTCAATGGGGCTTGAACATCTTTATGGGTATTTTCATCTATTACATTGAAATGATAATACAAATTTACGCTGCCACCAGCCGGGCAAGAGTGTGCCATGTCATCTCTTCCTTTTCCTATTCATCTTCCTAGACTGACAGGCTCTGTCTCATCATAGGATTGGGAAGGGTTATAAAGATCAGGAAGTCCAACCTGCCAATAATAAGAATGACCTCCACTTACTGGCTTTCTACTATAAACATGGCGCCATCTTAAATGAATTATCTCTGCTTCACCTAACAACCCTGCTTGGTGGGCATTGTTATCTTCACTTTATAAATGTTAAGCCAAAATTCCTAGAGATTAAGTAATTTGTCCAGGGTCACCAGCTAATGCATGATGTATAAGTATTAAGACTTCAAAATCTTCCCATTATTTCATGGTATCTTTTCAATGAACAAGGTCTAAGGTATGGAGGCAGAACCCACACTTAAACTACTAGAGCAAGATGGCGTCACCAAGATGAGTTCTAGATAATCCTTATAATTACAGTCAAGGAACAAATAGCTCATCTTTTGCTCTAACCCCACTTTGCTTCAAATTGCCACACACAATGCTCCTGCCCAGAGTAGTATCAAGGCTAAAGAAGTATTCTGCAGCTCCACCTACTCACCAACTTAAGTCATTCTTACAGAAAGGTTGTGAGTAGTAGAAGGAGCTAAATAAATAGTTCCCAAGATTTGCAATGAAAGAATAACACTGAGTATGCCTGAAGCTTTGGAATCATTAAGGGGAAAAATATTTGTGCACTTTGGGGATCAGGCCTAAGCTCACAGTCAGACATCCCTCTGGCAGCCCCGGAGCCCTCGGAGGATGTCCACTTGCCATCAGGGAGCAGGCTTAAGCTGCAGTTGGACATCCTTAGCTGTGCTGAGGAGATGGGAGAGGCTCCCACCACCACTGCTGTATTGGCAGCCATCAGCCTGGCTTGTAGCTGAGCAGAGCTCCCCCTGTGGGAGCACACTGACCACCAGGGGGCAGCTCCTGCATTGAGTGCCTGCTCCCTGGTAGTCAGTGTGTGTCATAGTGACCAGTCATTTCCAGTGGTTCTGCTGTTAGGATCAATTTGCATATTACCCTTTTATTATATAGGACAGAGACCTGGTGCACGACTGGGGTTCAGCTGATTAGCCCTGAAGGTTGTCCCGGATCATGGTGAGGGTCTTGATGGGGTGCCTGGCAAGCCTGGGTGAGGGGTTGAGGGCCATTTCAGACTGGCCACACACGCTTCAGGAATGGGCGTACCTGCTGGGGTGCCTGGCCAGCCTGGGTGAGGGGCTCAGGGCCATTTTCAGGCTTCCCACAGCCCTTTCAGGGTAGAGGGGGGTCTTGTTGGGGTGCCTGGCCAGTCTGGCTGAGTGATTAATGGCTGTTTGCAGGCTGATCACGGTCCCCAACAACCAAGCTCCCAGCGAGGCTGGCTGGAAGCAGGTATCTGGGATTTATTTATCTTCTATAATTTAAACTTTGTTGCCTTGAGCAGTGGCCATAGCTGACCAAGGCAGGGCAAAAGCTTGGCTTCCTCCATTGCCGGGGCAACCAAGCCTTCTGCTTGCTTCAACTTCGAGGCTGCCAGCCACCAACTTGGTTGGTTAATTTGCATAGAGTTGTTCTGATTGGCTGGTGGGCATGACTTGGGCATAGATTTTATATACATACATATATGCATGTATGTGTATACACAGAGTCTGCAAGTATTGCAATGTTTTCCCCTATTAAATACATCCCATGACCTCACATACACACATGGGAAAATATTGGCCAAGCTCTATAACTGGCCGAGCACGGAGAGATGCAAGTCGGTGCAATCTTACCAATTATGCATGACTTGATGGTAAGCATGGCATTTGGAATCAGATCTGCCTTAAGATTCCCAATCCATGACTCAATGTATGATCATAAATGAGGTTACTTGACTCAGATTTTTCATTTATGAATCTTGAAGGACACATGAAGTTAGTGTATGTAAAGTGGCTAGCATAGCACCTAGCATAGCATAGAGTATATACAAAAGGCATATATCAGTTTGGGTTTATACTGGTAATCTCTGGTATATGAGAAGGAAAGGCCCTTCTCCACATTCCAGAATCTCTCTTCATCATCCCAAAGACTACGCCTCTTCAGGTACCTAAATGGTCTCAGGATCTTCTCTGCCTCTTCCTCACTTCCCTCAAATCTCTGCCCTCTTTTATCCTCCTCTTCCTCCTCAGCTCTCTGCTGCCCAAGACCTCGTTTTTTTTCTTCCCTCATTTTCATTTGATTTCTGTCATCCTCAGATTAATAACTTCACTTACTTGCTACTCTGTCTCTATATCTCCAGAGAAGATAAGTTAATTGGAAGCCAAACACTAAGAAAATATAACAACATACATGGAAATTTTAAGTAAAGTCTCCTGAATGTTAGATGGATGGGCATTTTAAAAATCATGCATTAAAAGAAATACATATAATAGATCAAATTATCTATTGTTTCGCAGTGCATAACTGTTTTGGTTATACATTTAATGTATTACTTATGGGAACACTTTCGCTGTTTCTTGAAGTGTAAAATGAATTGATCAACATGTAAATCATATGCAAATTAAACAACTATGAATATTAAGGTTGTTTTGAAGAACAGTTGCATTTTAAGATAGAAAGAACTTCCACAGATATAAGTACAGATTTTATTATTCCAATCACAGACTTAATTAAACAGCAATTTTGCTACAATGATGTCTTTTAAAAATATAACAAGCAGTTAACCACTGAAATATTCCCAGTTAACCTATGATTATGTGACAGAATATTACTATTTGATGACAAATTGTTTAGTGAAAATAACAAAGGATTCCAGATTCAGATATCTGGATTTGAAACGTGGTTATCTAATGTATTCCCTGTGTGAATCTAACATTTCTGATTTTCAAGTGTCCTTTTCTGTAAAGCGAGAATAACTGTATTAACTTCTTAGGGTCACTGAGTGATTGGATAAGTGAATGGCACATACTATGTTCGAGGTACAATTTTAGGTGCTGGACACAACAATAAACTAAACAGACAAAAGTCTCTGCTCCCTGGAGCTTACATTCTAATGGAGAACAAAGACCACAAAGAAATAAGTACACAATAAGTCTATAAAAATGTTTATATTAATGAATTACTTATTAGGATGAAGTGAGGTAGTCACTGAAGGCATTCCATGAACAACTCTCTGTCTTCATCTTATACTTATCAGCAGAATTTAAATCAGTTAACCCACCTCTCCATATTGAGTTTCCTCTCTTGGCTTCTGTGTCTTTAATTATTTTCTCTATCATCATTTCCCACTCTAAGCTTCTTTTTTCAAACATTGCATTTGTTGGGATGACATCAGCCAATAAACATATATAAGTTTTAGGAATACAATTCCATATGCATCATCTGAACATTGTATTGTGTATCCACTAACTTAAGTCAAATCTCCTTCCATCACCTTTTACCCCCTTTTACTCTGTTGTACCTCCCCCAGCCCTGTGTCCCTTTGGTAATGACCATGAGGTGTGGTGTTTTTTTTTCATACCTTCATCTTTTTCACCCAGTCTCTCTACTCTCCTCCCCTCTGACAGCTGTTAGATTGTTCTTGGTATATAAGATTCTTCTCATTGTTTTTTTATGGCTCCTTTTCTCCCTCCTGACCTTTAAACACTGGAGTTTCTGAGACTGAGTCCTGGACCCTCTTCTCTTTTTCACCTACAATCTTACAATTTTCAATATAATGAATAGCTGATTATATATATACTAGAGGCCCGGTACACAAAAATTTGTGCACTCGGTGGGGGGGGTGGTCCCCTCAGCCAGGCCTGTGACCTCTAGCAATCTGGAACCCTTCAGGAGATGACCACCTGCTGGCTTAGGCCCTCTCCCCAAGGGATTGGGCCTAAGCAGGCAGCCAGACATCCCTCTGGCACCTCGGGGGCCCTCAGGGGATGTCCACTTGCCAGCAGGGAGCAGGCCTAAGCTGCAGTTGGACATCCTTAGTGCTGCTGAGGAGTCAGGAGAGGCTCCCACCACCACCGCTGTACTGGCAGCCATCAGCCTGGCTTGTGCTGATCAGAGCTCCCCTTGTGGGAGCACACTGACAACCAGGCACAGCTCCTGCATTGAGCATCTGCCCCCTGGTGGTCAGTGTATTTCATAGTGACCAGTAAGTCATTTCCAGTTGTTCTGCTGTTAGGGTCAATTTGCATATTACCAATTTATTATATAGGATAGAGGCCTGTTGCATGGGTAGGGGTCGGCTGGTTGTCCTGAAAGGTGTCCCGGATCAGGGTGGGGGTCCCACTTGGGTTGCCAGACAAACTGGGTGAGTGGCTGATGGCTGTTTGCAGGCTGGCCACAGGCCCTTCAAGGTGGGCATCCCTGCTGGGGTGCCTGACCATCCTGGGTGAGGGGCTGATGGCTGTTTGCAAGCTGGCAATAGCCCCTTCAGGTAGGGGGTCCCTGCTGGGGTGCCTGGCCATCCTGGGTGAGTGGCTGATGGCTGTTTGCAGCATGGCTGGCTGGAATTTATTTAACTTTCAAAGTTGAAACTTTGTTGCTTTAACTGAAGCCCAGGTTGGGTTGCCTCTGACAACCCTGGCTCCCAGCACTTTCTTGAGCCCAAGGCTGGAAGTAGGTCTCTGGGATTTATTGATCTTCTATAATTGAAACTGTTGTGGAAACTTTGTTGCCACAGCCGGCCTAGGCAAACAGGAAGCTTAGCTTCCTGCATCACCAGAGCAAGCCTCCTGCTTGTTCCAGCTCTGTAGCTACTGGCCGCCATCTTGGCTGGTTTAATTTGCATATAGTCGCTCTGATTGGCTGGTGGGTGTGGCTTGGGTGGTGGGCATGGCTTAGATATAACATAGTGAGGTTCAATTTACATATTACTCATATGAGATTACTAGGGGCCCAGTGAACAAAAATTTGTGCACTCGGGGGGTCCCTCAGCTCAGCCTGTGCACTCTTGCAGTCTGGGAACCCTCAGGGGATGTCCACCTGCTGGCATACTGAGCCAGCCCGGGAGAGAGGCTGATGGCAGTTTGCAGGATGGCGAAGACCCCCAGTGGGAACCCTCACCCCATGGGGGTGTGGCAAGCCTGGGTAAGGGGCTGAGGGCTATTTTCAGGCTGCCCACAGTCCCTTCAGGGTTCAAGTCCCTACAGGGGTGCCTGGCAAGCTTGGGTGAGGGGCTGAGGGTTGTTTTCAGGCTGCCCACAGCTCCCACTGACCCAAAGTCCCAGTGAGGCTGACTGGATTCAGGTTTCTGGGGTTTATTTATCTTCTACAATTGAAACTTTGTTGCCTGGAGCGGAGGACTAGGCAGGCAACAAAGCCTCCTGTTTGCTTCAGCTCTGCGGCTTCTATAATTGAAACACTGTTGCCTTGAGCAGAGGCCCAGCTGGCCTAGGCAGGCAGTTGCAATGAAAGTCTCCTGTTTGCTCTAGCTCCGTGGCTGCTGGCCTCTATCTTGGCTGGGTTAATTTGTATACAGCTGCTCTGTTTGGCTGGGGGTGTGGCTTGGCTGGTGGGCGTGGCTTAGGTGTCTTGAAGTGATGGTTAATTTGCATATTACCCTTTTATTAGAACATATATATACATATATATATATTTTTAAATATGCCTAAAAGAAAAGACTTAAATTTAAAGTACAGTAGTTAAAGCCATAAATTGTTGTTTTCTGCCATGGAAACAGAAAATTGATTTCTTAAGAGAAAGTCTTTCTCTTCCAGATTTAGGGGAAATAATCTTTCAAAAACTGGACTCTCTTGGTTCTGATCAATTGGTTCCAGCCTCTCATTTCCAGAAATTTCTACAATTTTTCTATCATGTTACATTGTATCTACCAATATCAATAAAATTTTTTGAGAATATTTAGCGTATTAGATAATATTATTTTAAATAAAAAAGCCATTTAAGTCTCTTAATTGAAAATATAAAAAATATAATAAAGAACACCCAATATATTCACCATCTATAATAAAAATATTAACATTTTGAAATTGCTTCATCAAGTTATTTTTAAATACAATAAAAGTAATTGGCTTCATCTCTCCAGAAGCAATCTCTATCAATAATTTTTATGTAATTCATTTCTGAACTTTTAGTGAATGCTCCACCATACATATATATTATTTTTTTGTGGCTTTAAAATAGTTACATAAATATTATTATGTCATGTGTAATTTTATAACTTACTATTTTATTCAATATTTTAAAATATTTATATATGTTTATATCTTTATAGACATATCTCTGGTACTTTCATTTTAACATGTTACGGAATTCATTTATCCTATAGAATAAAAGCCTAATATGCAAATTGGCCCCTTGGGCAGGAAGTCAAAGATGGGAGAGTTTTACCCCTCGCTACGACGTGTGCTGATCACCAAGGGGTGGTGCAGAACATGGCGGGCAACAGTACCATGGCACTGGCAGCAGGTGGCACTAGAGGTGCTGCTGTCCTGATGGACCCGGATGAGAGGGGGATCATGGCAGGATGGTGGAACAGGTGATTGGGCAATGCCAGGGCAAGGCAGGTGCAAGTAGGGCCTGATAAACCCACTGATTGCCCTGGAGATGGCAACCAGCGGCAGCTCTGACACTTCCATTACAGAGAAAGGACAAATAGCAATATTAAAATATTTCTTCTAATTATTATGCTTTTAATGTGCACAAATCCATGCACCAGGCTACTAGTACACTATAATTCTGTTGATGGACCTAAGAGCTATTTTCAGCTTTTTAAATTCTAAATAATATATCATATGTTTTCTTGTGCAAACATACAAGTTTTCCTCTGGATATATACCTAGATATGTAATTTCTGGGTCAATTACTTGAATTTTAACTTATACATTTCACTACATAATTGAATAGTCTAAAATTATATATTATATTTATTCTTTTTTGAAAAAAATCAAGAATCAAGAATTTTAAATTATCTCAAATATTCCCAATCTCCCAGTTTCCATGTGTTGTTTTTTTTTAATCTAAATGTTAGTTCAAATCGTTGTTTATACCTAAAACTACATTTTACAGTAAGTATTTGATTACAAATATATTTTAATAAATTGTTTTTTTTTTAACTATAAATCCATATCTATTTGTACTCAAGTGTATCCTTTTATCTGGTAAACTTGAGATGTTGGGAAATGCCTGTTTTTGTTTATTTTTCTTTATCCTCAATCTTGAATGATGGTGAAACTAGATATATATTTCTGAAAATGCCCATTATTTTTCCTCAGTATTTTGAAGATGTTACACCACTGACTTTTGGCTGTCTATTGTAGTTGATGGAAAGCCACTCTCCAACTAATTACAGCTCCTATGAAGGGCTGCATCCTTCTCTCCCTCTGGCTATTTTATTCTGACATTCTACAGTTTCCCTGTGGCATATGTGTGGTAAATTATTTTTATTTAATAGTTTTCAGTGAAATTTCATATGGAATTTAGAGTACCTTTATAAATTCTACAAACAAAACACTGTACATAATAATAGTGTATGTGGATGAATATTCAAAACCAAAACATATACAACCAGCATACGGACCAGTAAACAGAACCTTACCTGCTTCCATCCAGACATTTCCCCTTAAGGGTAATTATTATACTCACTTATAACAACATGTATTAATTATACCCATTTGTGTACTTCAAAAAAATCATCTTACAAGGGGTGCTCTTCTGTGTGTGCCTTCTTTCACACAATATTGTTTTAGAGTTCCATGCATTTTGTTCTTTTGTAGACAGTTCATTTTTAAAGCTATATAGTACTCCATGGTATGAATATATGACATGTAATTATATGTTTTATTACAAAGAGAGAACTACCTTCTTAAAAATTTTAATAGTCAAGATATTGAGCTGGAATTTGATGACATAGGCTAACTTGGCAGTTTAGGGTTTTTCTATTTTTCATTAAAATTTATTCAAGCCAAACAGAGGATATGCCTGGAAGCAAGATCTCAACTGACTGAGAAAAATGCTTCAACACAGGCTAATTTCTTATTTTTAAGACATTATTTTGTTGATTTTTAGATAGAAGGAGAGAGAAACATCAATTTGTGGTTTGCTGTTCCATTTATTTATGCATTCATTGGTTGCCTCTTCTATGAGCGCCAATCAGAGACGGAACCCATATTCCTGATCTATTAGGATGATGCTCTAACCAGCTGAGCTATCCAGCCAAAGAATCAGGCTAAGTTTTGAAGTATTTATATTTATAGTTGTATTCTACAATGTTCAATAATGTAGATGTTTATCATAATGAAAAAATAAAATTTTGTGTTTAAGTAAACTTTAAGTAAAATTAAGCCACAATAATGAAAAAGATTAAATAATAATTCAAAGCATAAGTTAATATGACAAAAATAATTAACTTGGTAAGTAAATTATTTAAGTTTAGGAAACATTGCAATAATAGACTTAATGGCTCAACTTTATTTCCTTTAGTTAAGTGTAAGCACTAGCTCTACTTTCACCATTTGGATTAAGGGTGAGCCAACCTGCAGTAAACCTGCACCTGTATCTCTTCCTCTTGTACATCATGTATTGTCCCAATTTTCCTCTATTCAATTAGGGCAGATAAATGTCAATGAACATCATAGGGTTAGTGTGTACCAATTCCATGAGGTAAAAATATTTTTTATTTTTTATTTTTTTTAAATATATTTTTATTGAATTTTTACAGAGAGGAAGAGAGAGGGATAGAGACTTAGAAAGATCAATGAGAGAGAAATATTGATCACCTGTCTTCTGCACACTCCCTACTGGGGATGTGCCAACAACCAAGGTACATGCCCTTGACTGGAATCGAACCTGGGACCCTTGAGTCCGCAGGCCAAGGGTCTATCCACTGAGGCAAACCAGTTAGGGCAGTAAAAACATTTTTAAAGAGATCCTTAGAGGAAAGGCAATGATAATCCAAGTACTGTATACCAAATGATATTTCAGGCCAAATGTCAATCAACTTCTACGGGCATCTGAACCTGATTGATGGTTTAGTCTACAAAGGGCAGCTAGGTATGAATTTATGCGTGAAAACCAATTTATGGATAGTTGATTGTCTTCTGCAGTGCTGTTTTCAGAAAGATTCTGAGATGAAAACTGGGATATTAGGGAAGAACACCATGAGCATGGATATATGAAGTACACGAATTTGTGCTCTTTTTTTGCCATCCTTGATTTAAAGAGCATAAATAGTCCTGCTCTTCTATGAGAGCCATATCTGAAAGGGAATCCTTGATTAGAATGCTTCATATTATCTATATATTTAATAGAATTATTTAAAGAACCCCAGGTATGCTCATTGAAGGGAAAAAGCAGTTCCCACTTTAGAGTAAAATGAAATTAAAATACTTCAAGAAAACTGTTTAATAGGGAGGGAATACAAATAGTGTTTGGCAGATATTTCAGAGCTTTTTAATAAAGCAGTTTAATTTTAAAAATTACTGTCTAGAAAAATGCTGTTCCAGAAAAAAAGTAAGTTGTCATAGTAACTTAGTGTAAGAACCTCCACAAAGTCCAGATTTAGCAGAGCTATGCTTATTTTTAATTATACAAACGATTCACTTGACAAAGGAATGAAGAGTGAGCTTTACTTTGTACCTACTATGCAGCAGGTGCTTTACACAGTTTTGTCATTAGTCCTCATAAGAAGGAAGGTATTACTATCTTCCATTTTACAAATGAAGAATTTGAGATGCAGAGTAGCCATTTACTTGCCTTATATCACAGAATAGTTGTGGAAGCAGATTTCTGAAAATAGATCTCCTAAAAGCCTGTGTTTTTGGAGAACTTTAAATAATACTACTTGCTCCTCACTGAACCACCCTGCACTTTCTCAAGGCAATAGAAAGACACTATTGCTATTTTCAAAGATAAGTGTGGTACAATGAACAGCATCTATATCTATAAAACCCGAATATGCAAATAGACTGAGTGGCAGAACAACCAAACAACCGGTCACTATGATGTGCACTGACCACAATTTGGCACATGTGGATCATGGTGGGCGTTGGCAGCAGGCAGCAGAGCACAAAATATTGTGGGTGTCAGCTGCAGCAGGATGGTGGAGGTGAGTGGGGGTGCCAGACCAAGTCGCAACAGCAGTCGCTGTCACCGGTTGAGGCTCTGGTGGTTACTAAAATTTTTTTCCCATGCTGCTTGCACCTGCTTCTGGCAAGGGCCCCAATCGAACCCACTGCCAGCACTGGAGCCGCTGCTTGCACCCACTGCCAGAGCCTGGCACAAGTCCTGTTACTTTGGCATCATCAGTGCATGACAGCAGCAGTAGGGTGAGTGGGGCTTCTGGCAGACAGGGGCCACAGAAGGAGGGGCCAGGCAGGGGCACAGGGAAAGGGTTGAGACCTACCCCTGAGTCCACTGCAGCCCACAGTTCCTTTCAAGGAGCACAAATTCACGCACTGGGCCCCTAGTCCTATATAAGCCCAGCGACCATAAAGGTATAATGACAAGAATGACCACTTGACCAGTCAATGTGATGTGCATTGATCACCTCTTGGTCCCTCCTATCAGCTGACAGGTTCCAATCGCCCGATGGCAAATGGGGAACTGGTGTGGGTGGTGGCAGTGGAGCAGGACTGGTGACTGGCAAGTGGGCAGAAGATGGCCCTGATGTCAGGCTCGGCTCCCTACCCCTGCTTGAATTCATACTCTGGGATTCTAGTCTACACTAATAAAAGGGAAAGATCCAAATTGTACCTTTGTGATGCCACCAGCCAATTAGGAGCGAGTATGCAAATTAACCCAACAAAGATGGCAGTTTAATTTGCATATGCAGTTGCTGAGCAGTGGGGGAAGGACACAGGCATTCTGCACTGCCCCAGCCACTCAAGGCCTCTGGGCAGCATGGGAAGGCAGAAAGGCGGCTCAGGACTGGAGCAAAGGCAGAAAGGTGACTTTGGCCAGAGCAAGGTGGTGTTGGCAGCCAGGGGAAGGCAGGCCCATTCTTGCACGAATTTTCATGCATCGGGCCTTTTATATATATATTATATATATAATATATATATATTATATATATAATATATATATATAATATATATAATATATATATTATATATATATATATTATATTATATATATAATATATATATATATATTATATATATATATTATATATATATATATAATATATATAAGTCTAAGCGACCATTACGATAGGGTGACCAGACATCTGACCAGTAGCTATGATGCACACTGACCACTAGAGGGCATATGTTCAATGCAGGAGTTGCCCCGTGGTGGTCACTGTGTGTCTGCATCCAGCCTCCCACAGTCCCTCCCCCTGGTTGCCTAACCGGTCCTGATTGGCCCCAATGGGGACTGGTCGAGATGGCCCTGATCAGCCCTGATTGCTAGCCAGGCTGAGGGACCCCACCCATACACGAATCTGTGCACCAGGTCTCTAGTCTATACTTATAAAAGAGAAACATGCAAATTGGTGTCATTCCACTATGCCCACCAGCCAACTGGATGAGTATGCAAAATAACCTAACAAAGACGGTGGTTAATTTGCATACGCAGGCGTGGAGCGGCAGAACGAAGTCGATGTGGAGAGAAGACTGAAGGCTAAGAGGCTTAGCTTCTCCGCTGCGGCCGGAGTGAAGGCTTGGGTCCTAGGTGCCAGAGGAAAACTGGTGCCTGCAGCCAGAAGAAGGGAAGGCCTATTGCACGAATCTCCTCGTGCAACGGGCCTCTAGTATAATGTAAAATGAGAAAAGGGAGTTTCTTTATCAACAATATTACTCACTGAAGACTTGGTGGACTATCCCATGCTTCCTCAATGATAGGAGCTGAACACGTTCTTATTTATTTTGTTCAAACCTGTTCTAATACCTCCAAAATATCTCTCAAATCAGCTTAAAAATGGAATATAAATCATTCATTCTAATTTATATGCTCTACTATTTATTAAAGAAATACTTATTTAGAATGCATCTAGCACTAGTTAGGTCTCAGGGACTACAGAACATCAGTCCAGGAGGGGAAGATTTCCTGCCACATGACATTAGCATTAATCCTTAGGTTTACAAAGAGCAAACAAGTCCACTGAAAACTCCCAGTTCCCTTTCTTCTGAGAGCAAACTATTCTCCAAGTAGGCTAAAGCTCTGTTCAGAAATGGAAACATTTGCACTCAAGAGAAATTCCAATGTGAGCCACCTGGAAATATGGTCACCTGTTGATTTTGAACAGACAGGGAAGTAAAGCAAGCTGGCTGAATACTAATAGAGAATTTGATCTGAGTGGGAGTTAGATGATCTCTCTCATTTTAAGATTCCTCAAAGAATCAGTGAAAGCACAACGGAAATACAGTGTGTCAGCTCTGGAGGCATGAACAGCCCCAGGGAATAGGAAATCCCATTGACCTAGTTTGCTACAGACTCATAACACTGGAGATTAGCCAACCAATGCTTATGTGTTGATAGGATAAGGTGAACTGGGTTCCAGCCTAGTTCCTACAAGGCATTTAGAACAGAAATGTCTCCAGCAACCACCCACAGTGGTAGAATAAAACCCACACTTCTTAAACTGACTTTGGCATCAAATCACTGCCTCTCTTTCAATTTCTTATTATTCTTCAACTAGAGGCCCAGTGCACAGAAATTTGTGCACTCAGGAGTTCCATCAGCCTGGCCTATGCCCTCTCGCCTTCTGGGACCCCTTGGGGGATGTCTGCCTGTTGGCTTAAGCCTACTCCCCAGGTGATCAGGCCTAGGCTGGCAGTCAGACATCCCTCTGGCAGTCTGGGAGCCCTCAGAGGATGTCCACTTGCCAAAAGGAGCTGGCCTAAGCTGCAGTCAGACATCCTTAGCACTGCTGAGGAGGCAGGAGAGTCTTCCGCCACCACCACTGTGCTGGCAGATGGCAGCCTGGCTTGTGGCTGAGCAGAGCTCCCCCTGTGGGAGTGCACTGACCACTAGGGGCAGCTCCTGCATTAAGTATCTGCCCTCTAGTGGTCAGTGTGTGTAATAGTGACCAGTCATTCTCAGTTGTTTTGCTGATAGGGTTCATTTGTATATTACCCTTTTATTATATAGGATATCAATCCTGTGTTATAAGTAGGTACTTTCTAGCTTTGGGACGATGGATAAGTTTGTGTTATTTTTCTCTTTAACCTCTCTGAATCTCAATTTCCTCATCTATAAGATTGGAATAATATTTGGACCTTCCTATAGAGTTCTTGAATGATTAAATAAGTCAACACAATAAGAGCTTAGTGAAATAGCAATGATGGTTGCTGTCACTATGAATCATTCTATTCCCAGCAGCTAGACTGACAACTCAGCATTAAGTTTACCAAGAGCAAACATGTCCAATGAAAAACCCAGTCTCCTTTTTTCACAGAGTAAACAAACTTCAGTGAAGTTTAAACCTGTGTTCGGAAATGGATTAATTTGTACTCAAAGGCAGTACTAATGGGAGCCATCTTAAATTTTGTTCATGTGGATCCTCAGTGTGATTTAATCATTCCTGCATCCATGTCTGATTCCTACCCTAAACGCTTTCCTGTTCCTTGTGGTTGAGGCAAGTCCAGAGCACGTATTTAAAACCGAGTATAAATTCTGGCTGTCCATGAATCCTGGACTGTTCCCTGCAACTCACAGTGATGCCTTTATGGTGAAATACTGCTGTCATTATGCTTATCACATATTTCTTTCTATTGTATTTTTGTACAAAAGATTTCTCTCATTGAGAAGATTTAGCACTGTGAGGACAGCAGATAAATTGTCTACTTTATTTTTAAATCTATTCAATCATCTATCTAGAACAATTCCTTGAGTTTCCATGGTGCTGAGAACTGATGGACTCAGACAGCTAAGCCTTTAAAACAGGGGTTTTAAGGCTTTTTTTTCTGCCAAGGAACATTGGATATTTATAACATCATTCACTGGTCATACAAAATTATCAACTTAAAAATTAGCCTGCTATATTTGGCCAAACACTTAATTCACCCCTAATGCCTTGTTGGCCAAATGATTGTGCTGGCCTTATATGGCTGAGGGGCCAGGCATCCCCACTCCTCCTTTAAAACCACCAGAGAGGCTTATTTAGTCATTTGTTTATTATTTTTCACTTCATAAAAATCCGAACTTAAAACATACAAATTGGGGAGACATAAATTATATTATAAAATGGGATTCTGAACTTTAAAAAAATAAATTTATGAAATGTGACCCCCCTTAGCATATTTAAGGGTTTTAGCATATTAAGAATTTTTAGAAATTCTGGAGTGCAGAAAATAAAAATAAATATTTTAAAAATCAGTTGACTAAAGTGAAAAATAATGGCGAAAAATGTTTTGAGTTTTATTTTATATACCAATTTTGAAAGGAATCTAGAAATTTATCTGTTATATTGATGTGTCTCTTAATCTTCTAAAAATGATCTCTGCTACTTCACGGCAAGTTAAATTAGAACAGAAATCAAGAAAATAAAGCTATGGCAAATGAAATGAGAAAGTTCTGAGGTAAATTTACCCTTATTATCTGACAGCTTCCTAACAGAACAAAAGGAGAGAGAGTGGTTTACAATATTCTTACTACTTGGCAGAAGAAAGCATGACATCTGTATAAAAACCTTCATGAGCTCGAAGCACAGAGACTTATTTATAAAGTCAGAGCTTCAACCTGCCAATCATGTTTCTGCCCATGAAATGGTCATGAAATGTAGGTCTCTCACTTGGATTTGACATCTGTCATTATTCAAGGTTGATTCCTATCCTTCCTCATAAATGTGACTTCTATTTTCCATCATGGACAAGATGTGGGTACCCACCCCACACTTGCTTTCTTGGTATCAGATGATGGCCCAGTCCTCCTCTGCCTTTCAAAAGTATTTTATTGAGTGCCTACTACATACCAGACATCTTGTCAGATGTACAAGATACAATGATAAACATGACAGCATGGGTCCTGCTTTCATAAACTTACAATACATATGAGACTGAAAATTAGTAGCAACCACCACACTTTGAACAGTCTCAGAGAGTGATTAAGAATAAAATTATCCTTCAAGAAACTCACAGCCTCTGACCTATTTTTAGCATACTCAGCTGGAAACAGCATTGCAGTCTCAGCCTTGAAAGTCTAACCATTCCCCAGAGATCACAGGAATTTGCCCATCCTGCTTCATAGAAAGATTCTCAAGATAACTGTGGATATTGAGTTCAGCTCCTCACTGTTTATTGACAGAGGTGTTATTCAAATGTGCATAATGGCTTAATATAAACAATAATTTTAAAAATCAAATACCTATTCCTTATTTGTGTAACAAGCAGGCTTAAGATACTCTAGCTGTAGAGTTACTCAAATATCTGAGGAGAAGGGATATCATTTCCCCCCTATCTCCTAAAGCATCCTGGTTCTAAAACCAGAAGTAAACAATTCCATTGTTGGGATTATTGAAATAAAAACTATTTTCTTGCACAATTAAAGCATGCAGCTCTTCGAAGGCAGCCATGCCACTCCATGCTAGCTAAGAAAGGCACAATCCATACTGAAGAAGAATTATGCATGAGTTAGGGCCGGGAGATACACTTGGGTAAAATCCTCAATTACTGTAGCTTCATTAATGCATTCTTGGTGTCTTATTGCTGAGTGACTGTTCTGAATACATTGTGCTCTCATAGATGCACTCAAGGAGATGACAAAATTCTGAATGAATAAGCAGTCAGCATGCAGGAGAGATTCTTCGGGTCACAGTTATTCAGAATTCCCTGTATTTGTAACAACGGGAGAAAGAAGAACATGGACATTTCACAGAGCCACAGAATCCTGGGGTTAGAACAGAGCCTTATGGTCATCCATTCACCCCTTCCCATATCTTCCCCTATCCAATTGTAAATTCTCTCTTCAATAATCTCCAGAAAATGGCCACAGAGGATTGCACAAACAACTCTAGTCACATGGACCTTACTTTCCATATCTTGACATATTCCTTCTCAATAATCATTATAAAATTCTTTATTTGTGCTTAGCCAAAATCTGTCTTTCCATAGGTCATTATTCTCCTCTTGAGGAGCACATAAGTCATTCTAATCCTTCTTCCAAATAATAGTCTTCTCAATATTTAAAGAGCTGTCACATACCTCATCGTGTCAAATGTGTACAATGATGTTGAGGAAAATGAGGACTGCAAAAAGGTCATGCACTTCTATAGCAGGAAAGCCATTAGGAAAGCATGCCAAGTGAGCATGGAAGAGACAGATATGAGGAGAGCAAGCAGGGTACCCTTCAACCACCAGCTGCATTAACTTCCTTACCAATAACATACAACAAACTTCTTCATTTCTCAGCAGATGGACCTGCTTTCTATCAGGCTGTTGAAGCTATACATGACCTTTCTCTTGCCTTTCACATAGGACCCATTGCCTATGTCCTAAGTAGGCATCTAGGAAGTCACCAAGACCTTTATAAAACAAGTTTCAAGGCAAAAATATTAGAGGCACAAGCAGGTTGTAGTGAGGTGAGGTATAAATTGGATATTCAAGCAGAGTGAGGATGGTAGGAAAAGGTTAGTGAAAAAAGCAAAAATCAAAACAAAAAAGAATAAATTTTTCTTTGTTTAAATAGGAAGATTCTATTAGCAAGAGAGAGGCTTAAGAAACACAAAAGGAGTTAACTGATTAAACCAGGTTCCTAAACTGGTAAGAAGGTGAGATACTGATGCTTTACTTATGAGAAGGAAAACTAGTAAGCTTTTAAAATAGAGGAAGAGTTTATTCTTATTACATATCCTAAATATATGATACTAGAGGCCCAGTGAAGAAAAATTTGTGCACTTGGGGGGGTCCCTCAGCCCAGCCTGTGTCCTCTTGTCATCTGGGACCCTTTGGAGGATGTTCACCTGCTGGCTTAGGCCCACTCCCCAAGGGATGAGGCATAAGCTGGCAGTCAGACATCCCTCTGGTAGCCTGGGAGCCCTTAGAGGGATGTCCACTTGCCGGTGGGGAGCAGGTCTAAGCTGTAGTTGGATATCCTTAGCACTGCTAAGGAGGTGCGAGAAACTCCCACGACCACCACTGTGCTGGGAGCTGGCAGCCTGGCTTGTGGCTGAGCAGAGCTCCCCTTGTGGGAGCACACTGACCACCAGGGGGCAGCTCTTGCATTGAGCCTCTGCCCACTATTGGTCAGTGTATGTCATAGTGACCAGTCATTCACACTTGTTCTGCTATTAGGGTCAATTTGCATATTACCCTTTTATTATATAGGATAGAAGCCTGGTGCATGGGTGGGGGCTGGAAGATATGCCCTGAAGGGTGTCCCGGATCATGCTGGGGTGCCTGGCCAGCCTTAGTGAGAGGTTGAGTGTTGTTTTCAGGCTGGTCACACTCCTTTCACGGTGGGGGTCCCCACTGAGGTGCCTGGCCAGTCTGGGTGAGGAGCTAATAGCCATTTTCAGGCTGACCACGCTCCCTGGAGATCCAAGCTCTCAGCCTCTCCTTTTTTTCTTTATTTTTTTCCTGGGATTTATTTATCTTCTATAATTGAAACTTTGTAGCCTTGAGTGGAGCTGAGGGCCGGCCAAGGCAGGCTGGAAGCTTGGCTTCCTTCATCGAAGGGGGCAACCCAAACCTCCTGCTCACTTCAGTACTGTGGTTGCCGCCATCCTAGTTGGATTAATTTGCATACTTTCTCCTGATTGGCTGGCCAGCATGGCTTAAGCATAGCAGAGGGATAGTTAACTTGCATGTTTCTCTTTTATTATATAGGATACTACAGATTTAAGAAAGTTACCTGTGAAATGTAAGCAAAAGTTTAAACTCTTTTTAATAAATGTACTTTGCACACTAAATCAGAATGAAATTAATGTAGTTTTCAGACTTCAACCAGTTATCATTATAAAAATTACTCCTGGTTTTTCTGTCTCCTCATCTACTCCAGAATGATACCTTTTTGCATCTCAACATGAAAATCCCACTTCAAATTGGAGATTGTTTTTCACAAATTCATTTTGTCTTAAAGGACAAACCAAGACTTTTGAATTACTGTACAAACCTATAGCTCACAGATATCCTATTATTTCAAATCCAAAATTTGCACCAGTAAAGTATGTTGTTATTTAACCAATCATATCCCTAAGAGCCAGGTTTAGAAATAGCAGTGTGGTTATGCTTACCCAGAGAAAAATGATAATGACTATTTGCAAATAGAGAAAGTCAACTTCTGATACAAGAACCTCTGACCTGAAATTCATTAGGGGATCAAAAAGGTGATTGGCTGTAAATGCGTTTAAAACAACTGTCTGATTTTTGGGGGGTTTTTTGCCAGAGACTTGATTAAGATAAGAGATTGTGGATCATATTTGCATTTTCATTTTATTCTCATAAGAGATGATTTAAGAAAGTTCTCAATGGTCTCAAGATACATTATTTATACTTAACTAATTTCCCTTAAAGCAATGAATGTCTTTTTAAAATGTAACACTTCTGGTACATGGCAGAATATTTTATGAATTGATAAATGAGACAAAGACCTTAAATTAAGAAACATTTTTTGTCTTTTATCAAAATATATTCTATATATTTTAAAATAAACATATTATGAAGTGGTATAAAGAGGAAAGGAGGCAAATAATCTAGGTCTGAATCACATCTCAGGCACTCACTGTTTAGCTATATGACCTGGACAAAACCTTAGTATTTTTTACCTTAGTTTTCACATCTGTGAAGTGATTTAATACAACATAATTTATAGAATTATTGAAGAAATTAAAGTATCACATATAAAGCACTTAATACAGTTCTTGTAACATACTAGGCATACAATAAATTTGTTCCTTTCTATTTCTTACCATGAAAAAAATAAAAGGATAGAATGCTTTTCCTGCCACCTAAAAATCCCAATCCAATAAAAAATATACATACATAAAGCTGATATTGAATAACATAAAGTATATTGTAATTAATGCATCAAAGTAAAAGTGTTGCTAGAAGATTATGGGACAGAATGTTAGATTACAATTAATTTGTGGAAGTAGCAAATGATAAACACAACAAAATACGGAGAAGTAACAGAAAGCAACTGTTTTCCTTCATTTTCTTCTGTCTCCATTCCATAAGGTTCTTCTATACAATGTGACACTTGTACCAAAGTACCTCTGATCTCTTCATCCTCCTCAGCACTATATGATTTAACATCCATCGCTAACAATGGCAGTCACCAACTAGCAGTCAAAAAAAAATGCAAAGGCAAGGTTAAAAAAAAAAACACAACTAGCTTACTTTCTTCTTGAGAAAAATGTAACTGCTATTCATGATTTAAGATCTAGTCCAAAGATCTCCTTTCTTCAGCCTGACTTCTCAGACAGAGCTTTCTGTGTGCTTTTGGCATCCCTGTCCCCCACATCATTGTCACAACAACTGTACAGGTAATCTCAACAAGTTTGGCATCTCTTTAGTGGCAGAGATCCCTCGACCCGATCTTGGAGTCCCAGGGCTTGAAACAATGCTTTGCACACAATCAAAAATCAATAAACATTGGTCGAGTGAGCAAACGAGTGAATTTCAACCTTCTTTAAAATTCTTTTATATTTATTGTCTGAATCGCGAGTTAGCATTAAACAATATGACTTCTTGCTTTCCTAATTGTTCCACATGTATTAGTCATTCACCTGCAATAATATTGTAAGCTCCTTCAGGTGTGGCCCACAATCTATATTTCTTTGTTTCTTTAACCACCTCAATTCTACATGAGTGGGGCCAACACAATAGCAGAGAAAGCTCAGTAAGTAATTACTGATTGACTTACATTTAGAACATAACTTTCTGACAGTTTAAGCAAGGGCTTCATTTGTAGGTAGAATATGTTTTATGTGTATGAACTAGGATTGTCTATTGTTTAAATTTTAAAAAAATATATTTAAGGGTACCTTCATTCACATCATTAATTACATTCTCTCCCCTAGCCCCCGTCGGAAAACTATTTTATATGTGCACAGTACTTCCAGGTTGGCTGGTAAAAAAATTCATCTGATGAATCATCTAATGGTATCTGCAAAAAAGTCATAAAAGATACCTGTGTCAGCAGGAGAAAACTCTGCCTTCTTTGCATATGCCTGTTTACTGGCAGCTTGGCACAATAGCTAATCTCCTAGAATATTGTGTTTTAGTATCTAATCCAAAATACTTAACTTAAAATACAAAAGTCAAATAAGAGAAAAGCAAAATATTAAAGAATAGAGATTTCCCCTGAAAGCCAAATGGGAATTGGCTTAGCCAAGATGGGAAGAGCAGCGGAGATATTACTAGCAATGAGAATGGAGAAGGCATGAGCCCTGAGTCAGAAAGAACATTTAATTACTCATTCACCCAGTAAATATTTACTGAATACATATATTGCGACATGAGCTATGCTCTGTACTAGGGATAAATGTGACAAATAAATGCACTCGCTGCCATTATGGAGCTCTCAGTTAGTAAGAGAAATACCATAAATTGTATTTGGTAGTGTTCTAGGCTATTGTAGGAACACAAGAGTGTGGTACCCTGCTTATGTTTGAGGGTCAGAAAACTATTGCCAGGGGTAGTAATGTAAGTTGAGAGGCAAAAGATATACACAATGGCTGGGCAAAGAGGGCCAGGGGAGGAAGGAGAAAGGAAGTCATCATGTACAGAAGAATGAGATAGTGTGAGACAGTAGTTCACAACCTTATAAAAAGTCAGTGTGGCTTGACTGACAGCCCAGATCTGCTACCAATTGTTTCCATTTCCTATCATTTGAACACTTTAACACTCATACTACTGGGGTAGTAACTGGAAGCCACAGGGAGCTTAGCAAGTATTAGTTCCTTCCTTTCCTTCCTTGAGAAAAGAGACAGCTCCCTTCCCCCATCCCTGATTCCCATCCTTCCATTCCTTAGGGAGCTCCCTGGCCCATTCGCGTTGGCTCAGGGTTCACCTGAGCAATTAAATAGCTGTACCATTTGATGTGGATTCTTTTCTCACGGTTTAAAGCTGGCCTCTAGTTTTTCGGGCCTGGCTGTTTATATGGATGGGAAAGTTCATAACTCCATTTTTTAAAGCCTTCAGTCTAATAGATTGTCCAATTTCATTCTTCTAATGCTTCTGACCTAGTGCCAGGTCTTGCCCTTTAGACCTTTCCCCAGGCTGCCTTCTCCATCAGAAACTCTCTCTTTGAGAAAGTCTGATAATTTTCCTTCATTCAGCTCTATCTCTTCTTTTCTTCCTTCATATGTCTCCCCAGTTATGTGAGTATATCAGGTAAGCTTTTCTTTACCCTCTAACATACATTAGTTTGTTCTAGAAAAGGGAAACCTTTTTGTCATTATTGACCTTAATTGTCATTATTACGTGATTATTAGTTTCATTGTTTCTCATTCCTTAATCCCTTTATTCTTCCATTCACTCGTTTAATTAACATGTACATTTAATACTTGTAAAGGAGAACAAGACACTGTGCTGGAACCTTGTGGGTTTCCACAGAAGAAACAAACAATGAAGAACTTCAAGGAGCTTGGAATCGAATGGAAGAGATACAACAGAAACATATGGAGTTAATGGAGATAAGAGAAATGAAGAATGTGGTAAAAGAAATACAACAAAATTGTTATGGACATTAAAAAAAAAAAAAAAAAGGAAAGAACATGGGACTTGTAGTAGACAGGGATCTAGGTTGAAAGGCTACCCGGGTTGTTTACTTCAGCCTTGAACCACTTGTTTGAACCTCTCTGAGCCACTACATGTTGAAAATGGAGACAGTTCTATGTCCTTGTTGGCGCTGTTTAAAAATATTAGTCAGGCTTCATTGAAATGAAGCACATGCAATTTCTTTCTGAACTAAGAAGTTTATATTTTACCAGAATTGACCACTACCTGGGAAGGGGTACTTTCTTCAAGACAGTGGAGAGCAATATAGTGATTGATGGACAGGCTCTTCTCTTCCACATACCCTACTGAGTACTGATTAACAGGCAGAAATGTTCCAAAGGCTGTACATTTCAATTCTCCCAGCGCATGTTTCCCTTGATGCCCATAGAAAATGAAAACTTGAAAGCCTTTAGCAGGAAAGTATGCTTTCTACCTCACCTGAGCCCCCACTAGTTCTCCTCTGATCAGGCAAGAATTTGCTCCACGGATGTCAGACAGTTGCAAAGAAAGTTTGAGTCTGCTGAGTAGACCCACCTGGGGTGGAGCCAAATATATCCTATCACTCTGAGGCTATTCGGAAGCTCGGCACACACTTACATGCATTAGCTTGGATTTGGTTCCTTCACCTGTCTATAAATGTTCTTCCCCAGCCACTTAGAGTTTTATTGTCTTCTCTACAATCAATTATGCCTTTCCCTTTTCTTTACCATCTTCCTCCTTCTACTCTCCAGTCACCATTGTCATCATATTTGCTCCTACTATGCTCTCTATAAATATACTTTAGAAGTTCAACAGCTTTTAGTAAAAAACTGTGGATTTTTAGAATACTGCTTAATCTACTTCAAGTCTACAAACATATGTGTAGTACCCGGGCTAGATTCTGCCATGCGAACAAGTAATCACAGAGAAATGTGTCAGGTGTGATAATAGAGAGTCCACAGACTGCTTTAGAGATATGAAAACGAGAGTCATTCATCCTGCCTGCAAAGGTCACAGAAAGCCTTGCAGAGGGGGAGACAGCATTTGAGGTGGCCCACGGACAGTGAGAAAAGTTTCCAAATAAATAGACAAAGGACAGTGTTTTGAGAGAGAGAGGATAGCGTAAAGCAAAGGCATGAAGATGTGTCGGTTCAAGATATTGAAGACTGAATTATTTATGCACAGAAGTAATTTGCCAGGACAAATTAATAAAGCACATTAGTCGACTACTCTAAGGAAAACCTGCCTTGACATCTGTAACAGGGGCTTGGCAGAGGCCAGAGGAACCCTGCATAAGGCTCCATCCTGACAAATGCACAAGAGACTCTTCGCTTTTATTCCTGTGAAGCAACTTCATATGAAATAAAACTTCACAGCCCAACAGAGATGATGGCCAGGGTGTAACCATCTCTGACTCTTGCTGCATCTATGACATACACTACTAATCTATGAAGGCATTTATCTCCAAGTCTGGATAGAGCCTCAGAAATCCTCCCACAGACATTTCTGTAAGGCCCACTTTCAATCAGTCAGAGTTTTCATCTCTGTTCTAGGCTATGCATTGAGAGGGGTGGGTAACTCTAAAAGATGCCTTTATCACCCAGGAGAAATCTTTTCACAACGCCCCATAATTGGACATGCAGAGCCCATGAATACATTTCTGGCTTATCTGTCTTAGTCTGTGTGACTCAGAGTGGCCCTCTCAGGGGAGGGAGTCTGGACACTAAATATCTGGAAGAAAACGGAAAATTTCAATCATCTAGAATTCCAAATGACCATCTAACTGACTAGCTTTTTGAAAGTGATAAACAATTACCAGTTTTCAATTAGGAACAAATGCTTGCCCATATGACTTAATAAAAACATCCTAGCAACACAATTAGTATAAACACGTTGCACAGATAAAAATCCCCAAATCAATTTGCAAAGCTTCCAAAGAATATATGTAAATTAGCCACCAAACTAAAAATGCTTAGACAAAATTCACCTTCACACCCTGATTAGACTATTTTCTTTATAAGCATAACCAGTTTAGAGAGAGGAAAAGTCCAGGACTGATTGCTCAGAGTCTCCAGCGTGAAGGAAACAAACACCTTTTTTCTAAATCCTCAGATTCACAAGGTATCCTTTGCCAACCTCCTGAAGAGCAACCTTAGAATCTGCTAGAACTGCAGCAGCTGCCTGCCTACTGTCTTGGCAGCAAGAAATATGTTAGACAGTGATTATCAACAGGGAAGAGGATCAAAAGGTTGAGGGAATAATTAAGCAAGATTCCATGTCTTCTAAACAACCAGTTTTCTGGTGAAGTCATGAATGATAGAAACGTAGGTAGCCTCAAATTTCCATCTACATGTGAAACATCTATTCTGTGCTCCCTCTGTGGGAATTCCTGTGGCTCTAGTCTTCTGGGCTAAGTGACAACAGGAGCACATCAAAGTCAAGGTGATTTGCAGCCAGAACCTGGGCCTGACCAAGTATTTCTCTGTCCCTCCCAAACCATAAAATAAGAAAAGCCCACAAGACTATGGAAAGAGAAAGATAAGACCAAAAGGCTTCTCAGTCTGTCATGAAAAAAGGGACTGGGAGTAAGGCTTCCCTTGGGAGTCATGATTGGTATGAGCAAGAAGGCAGGGAGGGCAGGTGACTGACTTTCAGCAGAGAATCAGAGTTCATGGAGGTGTGAGCTGCAGGACAGAAATCACTCTGATTCTGCAGATGCTAGTGGGAGTCTTGTTGTGCCACTTACCAGCTATATGAGCCTAGAAGCATCACTCAGCTTCGCTGACCCACTCTGTTCTCACCTGGGCAAATAACATCTATTCCTTGCTCTGTTATTTACAAAGTATTGATGAAGGAACAGGAGGGAGGGTCCATTACAATTGTAGATAAAATGTATCCCATATGGTCTCATTTAATCTTTACCACAATCCGATAAAGCAGTTATTGCACCGTTGTTGTTCTTTTTAAGTGAAGAAACTGGGGTCTAGAGAAGTTAAGTGAAGTGTCCAATGTGACCCAGCTGATGAGTGGCGGAAACAGAGTTCAAGTCTTGACTCAAAAGGTAATGTCCTTTTCACGTGCATCTTAAAGACCCAACTGATAAGTGGCAGAAATGTGATTGAGCTCTTCAGGTATCCCTAGAATCTGACACATTTATTACATAGTAGGCGCTCAGTACAGACTGGATGAATAAATAAATACGTATAACTATACAGATTGGTTGAGCTCAACCTAGCTAAGTAAACATTGTTGAGTACACCCTATTTGTTTTGTTTCTAGTTGGGAGCTAGAGATTCACAGGTAAATAATATGCACTTTTCCTCTTCAAGGATTCACAGGACAGAGACAGACTTGAAGAAAACAAATCCATCTTCAATTGCCTCTGTGGTTTCAGAGATTTCATGATTCCACTGTAAACACAAAGTGAAAGTGCCAGAAGTTACCTCTCTAATAGTCTTTGGGGCTTAACCAGAAATGAGAGTAGGGGTGCTTAGCTAGTAGCAGAGTGTGAGCCATAGCTAGCTGGGATCTCTGTTTTCAATTACCATGTCGGGACTCTTGCATAAGTACTATTGGGGCCCCAAGGGTCAAGGCTGTAAGCTATATGGAAAGAAATATTTGCCATGCATTTAAAGCCAGGTTTTCTGTCTCTGGTTTGCCATTGGTTTATAAAGTTCAACACCATCTAATTCAACACTAGTAAAATAAAGAAGGGTTTTGAATGAAGTCAAAATTTAAAGAGTAGTATTTGGAGAAGGATAAGTACCATATGACTTCACTTACTGTATTTTTTGGCATATAAGATGACTTTTTAACCCAGGAAAATCTTCTCCAAAGTTGGGAGTTGTCTTACATGCCCAGTCGTCTTATATGCCAGAAAATACGTTATATGTAGAATCTAATGGATAAAAGAAACTAACAAACAAAATACAAATAAACTTACGACTGTCAGAGGGGAGGAGTGTTGCGAGGGGGGGAGGGAGGGCTGGGAGAAAAAGGTGAAGGAATTAAGGAAAAAACACAAACTCATAGTCACAGGCAACACTATAGTGATTACCAGAGGGAATGGGGGCAAGGGAAGTATAAGAAGGTAAAGGAGAATAATTGATGGTGAAAGGAGACTTGACTTGAGATGGTGAATACAATATACAGATGATGTATTATATAATTGTATACCTGAAACCTGTATTATTTTATTAACCAACTAGAGGCCCAGTGCACAAAATGTGTGCACTCTGGGGGGTCCCTCAGCTTGGACTGTACCCTCTTGCAGTCTGGGACCCCTTGGGGGATGTCTACCAGCTGACTCAGGCCCGCTCCCTGGAGGATCGGGCCTAAGCTGGCAGTCAGACATCACTCTGGCAGCACAGCAGTCCCCAGTGGATGTCCACTTGCCAGCAGGGAGCAGGCTTAAGTTGAAGTCAGATATCCTTAGTGCTGCTGAGGAGGCAGGAGAGGTTGCCACCACCACGGCTGTGCCAGCAGCTGTCAGCCTGCCTTCTGGCTGAGCAGAGCTCCCCCTGTGGGAATATACTGACCACCAGGAGGCAGCTCTTGATGGAGCATCTGCCCCCTGGTGGTCAGTGTGTTTCATAGTGACCAGTCATTCCCAGTCAATCTGCTGTTAGGGTCAATTTGCATATTACCCTTTTATTATAAAGGATAGAGACCTGTTGCATGGGTGGGTGCTGGCAAGTTTGCTCTGAAGGGTATCCTGGATCAGGGTGGAGTTCCTGTGGGGGTGCCTGGCCAGCCTGAGTGAGGGGCTGAGGGCCATTTTCAGACTGGCAACACCCCTTTCAGGGAGGGGGGTCCTGCTGGGTTGCCTGGCCAGCCTGGGTAAGTGGCTGATGGCTGTTTGCAGGCTGGCTACAGCCCCTTCAGGGTAGGGGTTTCTGCTGGGGTGCCTGGTCAACCTGGTTGAGGGGTTGATGGCTGTTTGCAGGCTAGCCATGGCTCCTAGCACCCCAAGCTCCCAGTAAGGCTGGCTGGAAGCAGGTATCTGGGATTTATTTATCTTCTACAATTGAAACTTTGTTGCCTTGAGCAGAAGCCACAGCCAGCCAGGGAAGGCAGGAAGCTTGGCTTCCTCCATTGCCAAGGCAACCAAGCCTCCTGCTTGCTCTAGCTCCGTGGCTGCCGGCCACCATCTTGGTTGGGTTAATTTGCATATAGTCACTCTAAATGACTGGTGTGTGTGGCTTGGTGTGTAGCAGAGTGACACTAATTTGCATGTTTCTCTTTTACTAGTGTAGATGTCACCCCAATAAATTCAATTAAAATATAAAATTTATAGAAGACTTGACATGCAAGAAATTAAAGAAACCTGACAAGCACAAAGTAGTGATTATACTACTAATTAATATGAAGAGAGGTAGGCATCTTTGGGACTAACATAGGCAGTGAGAAGTTTGGCAAATCTTTAGAAGGAAGATGCATCAAAAGCAAGGGAGTAAACACAGGAAAAGTTGTGAGTGCCTTGTCCAATAATGATCATAGAAGACAGGTCACTCTCATAGTTACTGAGGCTTTTCTAGGCTTACAGAGCAGGGAAATTTTATTAGGTCTGTTCCTGATCTAGACAAAATATTCAATAAGGTTATCAAATCTTTTTTTCACATTCTAGGCTCACCAAACAGTTTTCAGGGATAGAACAAAAATATATATATATAAAAGCCTAGTGACCATTCAACCATTAGACCAGTAGCTATGATGCTCACTGATCACCAGGGGGCAGATGCTCAATTGCCAGACATGGAAAAATGGAACAGATTGATGAATCTCAGAAGATGGGGAAGGGTGGGAAGGGATTAACCAAAGATCTCATATGCATAGTAGAGGCCCAGTGCACCAGTGGGTTCCCTCAGCCTGGTCTGTGGGGATCGGGCTGAAACTAGCAGTCGGATATCTCCTGAGGGGTCCTAGATTGCAAGAGAGTGCAGGCCAGGCCAAGGGACTCCACCAGTGCACAAATCTTTGCACCAGGCCTCTATTATTTTAAATAAATAAACAAGCCTTTTTAAACATACATATATTTTAATATCCATCCGCCTATGCCCCACTCATTCAGCCAGGTCAATGCATTCATTGCCTCAAGGAAGGAGGGATGACATCAAAACAATCAAACAAACAAACAAACAAGGATTGAATTATTGGCTTTTGAAAGTTTGTATCTTCCTCAGAGAAACAAACAGAATTCCTATGGGTTGGGGAAATACAGAATAAGAAAAGGCAAAAACTTCCCAATTCCATGACTAAAAATCCCCAAGATCAGGAGGAGGACTTTGGAGGGGAATCAAAGGGTTTGTCAAAGTTGCAACACTTGAAAAGCAGAGACTTCTCAGGTTTAGCACAGCAGGGGCCTGGGGAGACATTGACCTCCCACATTGAACTGTATGATTCATTCACAGAAGGAATCTGTAACTCATGGAGGTGTTTAATATGACAGAGAAGCAATGACTACAAAGGTTATTTACTAAGCAAAGTGCCTACATGTAGTGGCAGCAAATGATTTTTGAGTAATTGAATGGGGTGATATCTGGCAATACTATGAGCTTTCAGATGCCAGATCTGGAGATAAGATCCTGGTGACCATGACTAGGTTGTCCAGCATTTAGTTAATACTGCCTAAATGATGGGAGCAGGAAAATGGCACAACTGTGAGAAATGTTACAACTAAGAACAGGGAAGAGCAAACTCCAGGTTTCTACTTTGCTATTTGTTACAAACTGATATGAGATCATTCTTTCTCTGCATCTGGCTTTTCTCTAATCACAGTTCACCCTGTATGGAATTGAATTTACGAGTCATGGATACCACCCTAATTTTTCTTCTAGGCTTCATGGGATGGAATAGCCATTAGACAGTCTAATGAGTAACCTGTGGTGTCTGCAGTGCTGCTTCCTGCTGAGTGAGAGGCTTGTCCTATTTCAGATGCAGCAAGCATCACCTAACAGAAGCTGGATGTGATAGCTGAGCCTTTTAGTGCCTCCATGTGTCACAGGCAAGTTGACGAGATTAAGACAGTCCTGCTTGATGTTGTGTTTTAATTGGTGTGGCTCTGGAAAACTCTGAAAGTTTGAACTGTGTATAATCAAAATGAGTAAGAAAACCCCTCCCTCCTCAATTTGGAATAGTGTTTCTATGGAATCTTTAAGTGCAACAAATTTTAAAAATTATGACATACAAGTAAAAGCATGGAGAAAGGATGCCATATTAATAAAAAAAAAATACATTAAAAGCTCCTGATAAAATTGCTGCAAGAAAAGGTTATAATAAACTAGAGACTCAGTGCACAAAATCCCTGCATGGGTAAGGTCTCTAGGTCTGGCCAGCAATCGGGGCCAATCAGGACCTTCCATCTGCAGGCGGGAGCCTTCTTTCCTGGCAGCAGGCTGCCTAGCTGCCTGCTGCCAGTTGGGGCATTCTATTGTTCCATGCCGCCCCCTGGTGGTCAGCACACCTATAGCGAGTGGTGGAACTCATGGTCAGTCAAACACCTGAGGGAACAATTTGCATATTAGCCTTTTATAACATAGGATAATTTTGAATAACAAATTTCTCCTTTTTTCTTCTTCTAGACTATGCTTTCGAAGGAGGGGGACTATGAGGTCACAATCTTTGAACTCCAGTGCCCAACACTATGCTTCCTTGACAACAGAGATGGGTGCCAGTGTTTGATAAACATAAATAACCAGTCATTAATTTATCTATTTTCTGAATGTTATTTTGATATTTCAGTACTAAGGATATTTTGGAATATTCCCTACAATTTGGTAGAAGATATGTATTTGGAAAAATGCTGGTGGAGATGCATAATTTCAGATCAGGATAGTAAAAAAGAGAAAATCATACTAATCAGAAAACCAAGACTTAATTACATATGGCACCTTCCCTATACTTATACAGTCTGTCAATAAATGTAGCATAGCGTCACCACGAAAATGGAAGCATGTAATTCCACTGAAGGATGGAATCGTACGAATAGGTGGCTGTAAAATAACTCTGGAAAATAAAGTGTTCTTCAGGTGTTCAGGGAGAGGCATGGCAGGCACTACTTGCTAAAAGATCAGTGAGAGGCACAATGGTATGGGAATATGAAACAGCCTTAAGAATTCGAGGATGTGCAGAGTTCAGAATATCTGGAGTGCGTATTTAGGAAATACATAAATCAGGAGTGGTATAAAAGAGAGACCAGCCCTATACATTTTGGCTCAATGGATAGAGCCTCGGCCTGCAGTCTGAGGGATCCCAGGTGTGATTCCAGTCAAGGGACATGCCCCAGTGTGGGATTGATCCCCAGTGAGGGTCATGCAGGAGGCAGCCACTCAATGATTCTCTCTCATCATTGTTGTTTCAATCTCTCTCTCCCTCTCCCTTCCTCTCTCTGAAATCAATAAAAATATATTTTAAAAAAAAAAGGAGAGAGAGAGACAGACCAAAACTTGTAGGGCTTCATATGCCAATAAATGAGTTTGAGACTTTATGTTATGGACAATGGAGAATAATTTAAGTATCAGAGGAGAGTCCAGCAGAATCTCATGATTAGATTTATGTTGTAGGAAGAATACTCTCAACAACAGACAGAATAGCTTGTAAGAATCTTAAAGATACTACTGCACTATTTCTATGTGAGAAGCAGTGAGTGTAAACCAAGGCAGTATGGGACAGAGGGAGCTTCTAGTTTCAAGTCCCTTAAATAAGCTAGCAGAACATATGAGAGCTGGGTATGAGAGAGAAGCAGGAGGAGGGTAGGAAGGTTTCCAGGTTTACTGTTTGGATCACTGAAGAAATAAAAGCATAATGACAATAGAGATTTTAATGGAAATACACCTAGGTTAATTTTATACATGTAAAGTATGGAGTGCATATATGCCCTCAAGGTTGACATATAAATATTTAAGTCATTAGCATCATTTCAGTCATACTATGAAGAATTCTATCACCCAAGGAGAATGGATGGAGTATACTGAGACCTGGGGATAGCAATGTTTTAGGAATTATTGGAGAAAGGGGAGCCTGGGAAGTAGGATGAGAAGAGCCATGCCTGGAGAGAAGAGCCTATTCTAGAAGTGACTGAAAACAAACAAACAAAAAATAACCAAACTAACAAAAAAGTAAACTAATATTTACTCAGAATCTGTTATGAAGAAAAACTATTCCAGGTTCGTTATATTCGTTATTTCATTTAATCATCATCTAGAAAAATACACTGGCATTGAATACACAATGGATTTCATTGATAGTCATAGTTAACCACATGGGAAACAGTTTGGTGAGCATGTGAGCTGGAGTACCCTCTGCCTCAGACCTGTCTCTTCATACTGTTCTCTCCTATCAGTTTTAGAACCCTCACTCCATGCTTGAACTTACACATAGGTCTTCAACACTAGCTATACATCAGAATTTCCTGTGGACTTTTGCAAACTAATCAGACCTTTATCCAGACTTCCCAAATAAAGATCTCAGCTGGATTCCTAGACTTTTGTTTCTATAAAGGATCACAAGGGATTCTGACTTTAAGTAATGGCAATCACTGATGGTGGTATTCTCAGGACTTCTGGAAAACATCTGCTGAGGTAGTAGGGAGAGCCATTAAAGACAGCAGCTTAAAATCCTCTTACCTGGATGCTGGGAGTTCAAGGAGCACTACCAGTAACACATTAAGTTCAAACTTCTAGAAAGCTATAGTGGAGCTTGAAGAAACCATGAGATGGTTGCTAAATAGCCAAAATAGTGAAGCTAGTTATTAAGTAGAAATAAAATCAAGATATGGAAGAGTTATCTGCACCTTCATGATCATTTTATCAATATTCACCATAGCCAAAGCATGTAAATAACACAAAGCCCATCAACAGATGAATGGATACATAAAATGTGGCATATACGCACAATGGGATATTAGCCTTAAAAAAGAAGAAAATCCTGTCACATGCAACAACATAAATGAACCTGGAAGACATTAGGCTAAATGAAATAAGCCAGTCACAGAAGGACAAGTACTGCACGATCCCACTTATACTAGGTATCTACCATACAGAGTCAAACTAATAGAAGCACACAATAGAATTGTGGTTCAAGGGATTGGCAGAGGGGAAATGGGGAGTTCATAATTGTAGGTATAAACCAGTGGTTCTCAACCTTCCTAATGCTGTGACCCTTTACTACAGTTCCTCATGTTGTGGTGACCCCTAACCACAAAATTATCTTCATTGCTACTTCATAACTGTAATTTTGCTACTGTTATGAATCATAATGTAAGTATCTGATATGCAGGATGTATTTAGGAGACCCCTGTGAAAGGGTCATTCAACCCCAAAGGGGTTGCAACCCACAGGTTGAGAACCACTGGTATAAACAAATAAGTTCTAGGGATCCTTTGTACAATATAGTACTTATAGTCAAAAATACAGTATTGTGCACAATAGAATATGTTAGAAGGATATAGTTAACAATATAGTATTGTGCACTATAACGTATGTTCAAAAGATAAAGTTCACATTGTGTTCTTAGCACAACACACACACAGGCACAGGAGCGCATCCCCTTACACTCAAGAAAGAGCATAAGGGGATTTTTGGAGTTGATGGCTATGTTAAGCACTTTGTGAAGATAATGTATGTATATGCCCAAATTCATCAAAATGTATATGGTAAATATGAACAATTTCATGTATCAATTATACCTTAATATATCTTTTAAAAGAAATAAAACTGAGATTTTTTTTTATCTTGTAAAAAATCAAACTAAAAGAAATTATGATCGAGCTTAAAGATTCCTGGTAGGATAGAAAGGTTTATTAGAATCATATATCCTAAACCTACCTATAGAACTACATTTCCAATAGTTTGTTTAGATCTACCTACTCCTATCTACTCAGGTAATGCAATAATTTAAATTTTACTAAAATGCTTATATCCTATCTTACTCCTCTAAAGGCTTCTTGTCTTTATTGGACTCAGGATTCTGCAAAGTGTGCTTTTCCTCTTTATGCGTTAAAATCTGCTTTGTTCTGGCAAATATTGCTACTGACCCATCACTGCCAGGGGCATGTGATCAGACTTGCTTTCCCAGGGATGGAAGTAGATTTTTATTGATTCATCTAAACTCTTTCACCCAGTGTCACTTGTTCCTCAGTCAATGCTGCAAGTGATCCAGCAAAGACATGTCAAATATGCAAAAAGCATCAGTAAAACACAAGTTACATGCGAGACACTGTTCCAGGCAGCATTAGTACTGAGAAAAACAGAGCACAGTACTGGCCCTGGAGATCTTACAAGTTTGGGATCTAGTCATGTAAACAGATGAACACATTCATGTGGTAAATGCTGTAATAGTTATGCACATCATGCTATCATAGCGAAGTGGAAGCAGTACCTAATCCTACCTGGCGAGGTCAGCAATGAGTTCACAGAAAAGATAACATTTAAGTTTATATTGAAGGTTGAATTGGATTATATTTAGTTCCCTCTAAATTTTATTGCTTTTTCAGTGAGCTATCATATGCCAGAATTTCATATGTAAGTATAAATGCATAATCTCACATTCTTAAACCATCGTACTCTCCTTACAGTGTCACAAGGTAAATTCCATTAGATCAGAGATCTATCTTAAGCTAACAAATGATTATCCTTCATAAACATAAGTGCTTAATTAAGGAGGCTGATAATAAGCAGCTGCAATATGTAGATGGCATTTTATGTGGGAAAATTAAGACCTTCAGTAAGACAGACACACACACACACACAAAAAAAAAAAAACAATAAAAGATGAAACACTATAACTAGATTTAAATCTGTCTGATTGGTGTTTTTTGAACTATGCCATTGTTTGATCTATTTCACTACAGTAAATAGAATAATGTCACCCCACCCCACACAAAGGTGTCCATGTAGTAATCCCCAGAACCTTTGAATATCTTGCCTTACATGGCAAAAGGGACTTTGTAGACATGCTAAAATTAAGGAGCTTTGCATGAGAAAATTATCATTATCTGGGATTATCCAGGTGAGCCAAATGAAATCACAAGAGTAATTATAAGAGGGAGATAGTCTTGTCAGAGCGAGAAGCGGGGATGTTAAGGTGGAAGTGGAAGCTGGAGTGGAACTTTCTGAAGGCGGAAAAATGAGGCACAAATTGAGGACTGCAAGTGGCCCTTAGAAGCTGGAAACAGTGTTTTCTGGAATCTTTAAAAGCAATGCAGCTGTGCTGACACTGATTTTCATTCCTGACCCTTGTTTGGGACTTCTGACCTGGGGAAATTTAAGATAAATGTGTGTTGTCTTAAACCACTAAGTTTGTGGTAATTCATCTGGCTGCCTTAAAAGAGCAGCCAAGTTAGAGCTTTAAGCAATAAAAAGCCGTATTTATTGTACATTACTCCAGGGGTGAGGAACATCTGGCCCATGGGCCATAGGAGGCCCATAAAATGATTTGGTTTGGCCCTAACAAGGTATTAAGGGTGAATTAATTAAATGTTTGACCAGATACAGTAGGCTAATTTTTAAGTTGATAATGCTGTATGACCAGCAAATGATGTCATAAACATCCAAATGGCCCTTAGCAGAAAGTTCCCCACCCTGACGTACACCATTTCTATGTGAGAGTACAAAAGGGTACCTTAATCCTGGTTATGACCAAGAAACTTTGACAACCTCAATAAAACTATAGTTCTTTTCTCTATAATTTTCCACAAGTATGTTGAGGTCTATTGAACAACATGCAGTCTTTGGGCTCCTAAAAGAACTTTCCTGAAAAGAATAACATGAATCTGAACAATGTTATGGATAAGCCAAATGCTCTCACTTAAATCTGAATGGTGTTACGGATAAGCCAGTGTGCCTTATCTGAATAAAGTTATCAGATCAACTGACAACTCAGGGATGACTAATGGTATAACACTAGTGTATAAGATAAGCAGCTCGGTAATATAATCATGATGGCCAAATCCCAAAGACACTATCCTTCACTTTAACGACCTTACATAAAAAGCTAAAAGAGTGTGTCAAAGCACAAGTAAAGACAGAGAATAAAAACCCTAGAGAGAGCTAAACCTTGGATTCTTCTACCATTTTTCCTAATAACAATAGCCCTGATGAAATTCATAGTCAGTCTGCTAATATTAACATAGAAAGAAAGCAAGGGGAGGCAGGTTACTACGTATCTCTTTTTTTAAAAATATACTTTTATTGATTTCACAGAGGAAGGGAGAGGGAGAAAGAGATAGAATCATCAATGATGAGAGAGAATCATTGATTGGCTGCCTCCTGAACACCCCCCACTGGGGATTGAGACCCTTCAGTCCACAGGCCCATGCTCTATTCACTGAGTGAGGGTATTTGGTATGTAATCTAATAAAGGAGTAATATGCAAATTTATCCCCACTCCATTACACCTAAGCCACGTCCACCAGCCAAGCCACTCCCACCAGCCAATCAGAGCAGCTGTATTCAAATTAACCCAGCCAAGATGGAGGCTGGCAGCCTAGGAGCTAAAGCAAACAGGAGGCTTCCATTGCACCAGAGCTGGAGGAAACTGCCTGCCTAAGCCGCTCAAGGCAACAAAGTTTCAATTATAGAAGATAAATAAACCCCAGAAACCTGATTCCAGCCAGCCTTGCTGGGACATTGTGTCAATGGGAGCTGTGGCAGCCTGAAAATGGCCCTTAGCCCCTCACCCAGGCTGGCCAGGCATGCCAGCAGGTGGACATCCCCTAAGGGGTCTGAGACTGTGAGAGGGCACAGGCCAGGCTGAGGGACCCCCAAGTACACAAATTTTTGTGCACCAGGCCCCTCATCTCTTATAAGGGCACTGAGCCCATCTTAAGGGCCTGATCCTAATGACTTCATCTAAACCTAAT
This sequence comes from Murina feae, assembly GCA_004026665.1. NCBI lineage: Eukaryota > Metazoa > Chordata > Mammalia > Chiroptera > Vespertilionidae > Murina > Murina feae. Next base: position 67,819 of record PVJC01000769.1, read on the forward strand.
TACCTCCCAAAGGCCCATCTCCAAATACCATCATATGAGGCTTCTAACATGCAAAGTTTGGGAAAGGGTGGAGGAGAACATAGTTCAGTTCATAGATCAAGGAAGGCTACTTTTGAAGATGTGTGAATTAAGATGACAATAGAATAAGGGTAAAAAATCCTTAGGAGAATATTCCAGATAAAGATAATCCTTAGGAGAATATTCTAGAGAACGTGAAAAGCATGTGCAAAAATTCCAATATGGGAAGAAATGATATATTAAAGGAAATGAAAGAAAAGGTAGTGAGGCTATAGTGCAAGGAGGCAGAAAGGGATTGGCATAAGATAAGGCTGGCAGAAGGTAATCTCACAGCATTTTGTGGGCTATCACTAAAGATTATACAGGATATAAAAAATCAAATGCTATCAACAAATATTAAGCAGGAGCAAATTGTGATCAGTCTGTCACTTACAAATCTCACTCTGGCTTCTGTGTGAACTATGATTGGCAAGGACAACATTGATGTGGGGACATCAGTCAGCAGTTGACATGAGAGATGATGATGGGTGAATTAGACTGATAGCCATGGAAATGGAGAGAAAAGGACACTTTCAAGAAATATTTAGGAGTTAAAATTGACTGATATGTGAAAGGTGGTGAGAGAAAAAAACGAGTCATGGTATCTGGCATGACCAAAGGTCAAATGGCGGGGCCAATCCCTTACATGGGGAACTCTGGGGAAGTAGATTTATCAAGCAGAAAATCATAAACTCCATTCTGGATACACTGGTTTGATGTTCCCATAAGGCATTAAAAGTAAAATGCTGAAAAGGCAGTTGGATATGAAGGTCAGTAGTTCTGAACAGAGATTTTGGTAGAAGGTATACTTTTGGGTTAATCAGTAAATAAATGATAACTGATTTCATGGATGTGAATGAGATCACCTTGGGAGAGCATTTAGAATTAAGAGTGCTAAGGACCTCAGTTGTAAAATATACACAGCACATGACTAAATGGATTATTAACTCTAAGTCCTAAGCTGTTTGGCTCAGTGGACAGAGTGTTGGCCTGTGGACTGAAGGGTCTCAGGTTTGATTATGGCCAATGGCACACGTCCAGCTTGCAGGCTTAATCCCCAGTGATGGGCGTGCAGGACGCAGCCAATCAATGATTCTCTTGTCGTTGATGTTTCTATCTCTCTCTCTCTCTCTATCCCTTTCTCTCAATAAAAATATATTTTAAAAAAAAAGAACTCAAGGGCTTTGAACCCAACATGAATACTAGAGCTCCTGAGGGAGGGGCATCACTGATGATACGTCATCAACATAAAGATCTTCCTTTCTCCTACCAAGCAGTCCTATGCCCCTGTAGTATCTACTTTCTCTCTTTGTTCTCATATGGAATCTAACAGAGGGACAACTGGATTTCAATGAAAGTAGAATAAAAAAATCACAATTTCCTGTCATTTTCACATACATTTCATTCTTTTTTTTTTAATTGCTCCTTCATATTTCCTAGAACTCCATTCTTTAGATCTGCAGATGAAGTTCCTGAAAATAAAAGAAGTTAAGCAACTTACCCAAGAATATAGAGCTAATATAGTAGCTCTTTTTAATATAGCAAGCTGCCAGCTCATTATTTTAGACAATAAGAAATATATCGTACCCAATCATTATGGAAATGGAGAATCCTTTCAAAGGGAAAATACAGTATAGCAAATTAGCCAACAGTCAAATTTTCTATAGTGAATTGGAGGAAGACATGATGATCCTCTTTTCTCCTTTGGCTTCTTACTTCAAAGATGTGTTCATCATGCTAAAGCCTAATATTTATCCTTCAGTAACACAGCAAAGACTAGAATTCTCATTTTTCCAGAGACTGGGGGCAAAACTCAGTGTGTGGTTTTGAGATTGGATTCAATTAGTAATATATGAATTATTAGCTCTTTTCTGCTAATCAGTATGAATGTGGAGCTTCACACAAAGTATTAACGATGAACCCTCCAGGTCCAGAACTACAGTTGTAAAATGTTTGTCCCCCTTTGGGCTCTATGTCTGATTGCTGTGACCGTCCACAGCTCCTCTGGGTCTCTGTCAGTCACCAAAATGGCCATAAGTGAATCAGCAAAGATAGTCATTCCTTTAAGGACTCCATAAAACATTGACTACCTTACTAGGATGAAATTTCTAGTTCAATTAAAAATCAAATAGTTACTGAGTGCCACCCAAAAGTAAAATATTTGACACTTTGGACTATTAAGAAGCATGAAATAACTCTTGGCTTTCAGAAATGCGTAACGTATTGATAGCTTAGGACAATTATATGTCACCAGGCAATAGTTTAGAAGGGCAATAAAACTTATGCATTTAGAACAGAGTGGTTTGTGAGGGCTCTTTGGAGGAAAACTGATTGTGTGTGTTTGTGTGTGTGTGTTTTCTAATGTGGTTTTGGGATATGGAAGTTAGGAAATAGATCTGCTCATGTGAAGAAAAGTATTGGGCTGGAAATATTCATTCTCAGTATTGTTATTTATTGCTTTGCTGATTCATATGATACCATAATCAAGCTTCAAAATATGTTATATGTTATCAAACATATTATAAAGTGTTATATCTATTTCAAAATATATTCTGGTTGAAAATACAACATAGATACAGAATACATTTCAATTCAAGTGTGAATAACATCAAGTTCCTTCTAATTCCAACTTCTTTCTTGTACTAGTGAATTCTGGTACCCAAATTACAAAAGAAAAAACCAGTCTAGCATAATTTATACTAACAGATGTGTCTATAAAAATTCCAAATCATTGACAGCCTAGGAAAACAACCCTCTTCAAAGGCTTCTAACAAGCCAACTGAAAATAAGAAGAGTACTATGAAGTGATGTGTTGTTTTTGTTCAAAGGACAAGAACGATACTATGAATCACTTGGGATGAAGATGATACAGTAATCATAGTGGCTAAGAATGAGTGGAGCAGAAATGGATCATCCAGGAGAGGGCAAATACTTACAGAAGAAATAAATCACTGGAAGGGTGCACCAAGAGCACCCAAGTCTGACTAAGGAAGTAAGCAGGAAAAAGTCAGCAGACGGCAGAATCGGCTCACCGCAGTCTATGATGAAGGCTGCCTTCCATAGAACTAAGGGCTCACTCAAAACATCAATCAATTTCAACTGTGAATCCCTATTGAAACATGTAGACATTAAAATGCCATCCTGGTGACTTATTTCAGAATCCCTCCCTAAGTCAGTCACCCATCTGCCTGGCCAATTAAAAGGCACATGCCTTTAAGGCTGAAACAGCCTGAATTTTTTGAAAGCTATGTTTCCATCTTTTTAGGTTGCATAAATACAAAAGGATAAGTATAGTATCTCGAAGATGCTTATCATATAAATGATGATTTCCTGAACTAATAAATAGTGTAACATAAATCCTATTTCCCATGTATCAAGTACTTGAACCATGATACTTCTTTATTCCAATGCAGAAATTCTAAAAAAAAAAAAAAAAAAAAATCACTAAGGTCAAGGGCATGGTTAAATTTTAAATTTAATTTTCTCCCATAGTACTTAAGAGTATTCAGAATGCTTGATGGACTGGCATTGGTTGGTTTTGAGGAGAACACAAATAAAAAGTTATTATGGCTCAAACTCTCAATTTACTAAGTATGAACTTGTGGTATAAAATGGTTAAAAGAAAATGAATAGTTAATTTACTCATTTATCCAAAAAGCATTTATTGAGCACCTGATATTGGTCAAGACACATTGCTAGATACTAGAGTTGCAGAGCCAAAAGACTAATGGAGCTTATATTTGGTGGGCCAGATGTAATTTAAGTAACAGTTATGAGAAATATGAGAACACATCAAAAAATGAAACAACAACATATTGCAACCAATTGAAATATATAAACTTGTTAACAGATCTTCAAACTATCCTAGTGGTATGAGGATATAAGTTAGGTTCAGAACAACAAAAATTAGAAAGTACCTGCTGATCAGACCTGGAGATGAATGTGTCCAATACGACTTTTCCCTTGACCTTTCTTCCTAGTATCTCTTCCTGACAACAGTACAAGACTTGGTTTTGAAAACATTCCCAATAATTTGGAAAACTCAAATAAAATAATGTGCTATTCACTTCCAATATTTTCAGCACTTCATTATTTTTTTTTAAATCCAATTTAGGAGGTTAAAAGAAAGTAATTCAATTTTGATTTTTTCCGCATTTTGCTATGAAAAGTCATTTCTGGAGGTAATTGTAGACATGATTTCAGACAGTCAGCATGCCTTTGGTTCTGGAGAATCTTACTTATAGACAATGTTTTATTAAAAATCTGGAAAAAGTTTGCACGAGTTTTTTCATCAGAATTCCTTTTATTTTTAAAAATATGTTTTTATTTACTTCAGAAAGAGATAGAAAAATCAATGATGAGAGAGAATCACTGATCAGCTGCTTTGTGCATATTGCACACTGGAGATCAAGCCTGCAACCTGGCATATGCCCTGACTGGGAATCGAACCCTGACCTCAAGGTTCATAGGTTGATATTCAACCACTGAGCCACCCTAGCCAGGAACATCAGAATTGTTTTTAATAAATGTTTTAAAAGACTGATCTGCGGGATGTTGTAAGTAAATGTAAACCATATCAAAGCTATATTGTTGTTTTATGGACTAGATAAAAATTGAACATACTTTCTTGATTTTTCTTTTTTTACCTTAAAATGAGATGAATGATAACCAGTTTCTCAAAATAGATCAGCGTGTGATGATAAACCTCAGGTCCCTAATTAACCGAAGGATACACAATTTGTTTGTCACATCTGTCAGTTTCTCCTTTAGCTCTTCCATTTCTCAGGTTTTCAGAACTTTACTTTTCTACGTTCTTCCGTGCTATCCCTTGAACCACCACTTGTATATTTTATTACCAAGCCTCTTCACCTCCCACAAGTGACTTAAACCTTTATGAAAAGGTGAAAAGCTATCTCATACATCAGTCCAGAATCTTTTCTCTATATTCTTCTTTATATAAACGTTGCATTCTAGGCACCTCAGCTACACTGGGCTTTACAACATCAGCCAGCACAGATGTTTTCGTTCTCTTCTGTTTGGAGACAGTGTAACAGCGAAAACTTTTTTTAAAATGACACTAACATTCCCTTTCCTTACCTGGTGTGAGTTTTCACGTTTGCAGCTGGAAGCCAATGGGCAAACAGGTATCTGTAAACCTGCCTAAAGGTTAGTTCACCTGGTCAGCAACAGAAGGGAGTGGGGCACACTGAGGCAGGCTTCTGAATTTCTCTTTGCCAAATACTCTTTTCTCCTCAGGCTGAAGCCAAGTGAGGGAGACCATAGGCCATTACTAACCTTGGCTGAAGTACAGTGTAAGAATCCGGGATCAATAACCTGCTCAAAGACAAGAGCCAGGTTACTTATCCCAAAATTGGAGTGCAATTCAAGAGATGCAGTATTTCTGAGTGGGGATGCTACTGGCATCCTGGGCAGACAATTGTGCATGTTGTCCCATACTTTGCTGGCTACATAGCAGCCCGGGACTCTTCCTATAGTAGGCCAGGAGCTTTCCCAGGCACTGCAACAAACAAAACATGATCAAACATTTCCAAAGGTGCCTTCAGGGTTGGCACTGTCCCCGGGAGTAAACCACCATGCAATGATCATGGTGCCTGGCAGAGGAAGCAAAAAGGCCGATGGTGAGAAGGAAGGAAGTAAGCAGCTGGGGGTGACCTAAGGTCTAAGGCCTTTACCTCTGATGGTTTTTAATGCTGTCCTGGTTGGGGCTAGCCCCACGTACTATCTAAGATCGCTTAAAGTTTCCAGAACAGACCCATGCTCCATATTTTATTCCTTTTTTTTTTTCCAAAATACAACTTTTAAATGTCAGCATTTATTGATTTGTGGCTACTGTTTTCAGATATGAGTTGCCCCATAAGGTGCTGGGTACTTTACAGAATGTTCTCATGGATTCTAAAGAAGTGATTGCAACCCCTGAAATGAAATGAAACTGTTACTTCTCCAGCCCTCCTGTCCTTAAATACCATAATGCACTTTCTTTAAGGAGAGATTATCTCCAAAGGAAACAAAGGATGAAGGCTGTGTTGACTGATACCAACCTCCCTTAACAGTGTGCTCTAAGGCACGCCAACTCTAAGTACTTAGGAAATAAGATTCTGGTGGGAAGGGGCTTGTGGCTAAAACCAAAACAAAGGCGGAAGAAATAACATGTATGTTCCCTTCTAAGAGCAGAGAAGGGTATTTGTTTTTTTTCTTTCTTGAGAAACAACAATAAAGTCTTCTACAAGTCAGAACACGATAAGACAAGAGAACTTACACTAGCAAAATAAGAAAGATTAAGAAAAGGCACTGACGTGGCCATCTGTAAAAAGTAGAAAAAGGAATCAGAGAAGAGTTGGAAAGAGAGCACCTGAGGACCCAAGAGCCCAGGAATCAGAAAAATTCCTGCTCATTCCTCTTTTTATTTTATTTTTTCAGTGATTGCAAGTGATTTGAGATTGGACTTTAAAATTTGCAGCCCTATTTTTTTTAATGCAAACTGTGCTTTTATTTATGTTTGGAAATACGAAGGCAAGAAGGGAGTAAATGCAATCCTAGATAGTATACCGTGGGCAAATCATTAGTATTTTTCCAACTGTTATGTTGTCTCTCCGCTACTGAATTAAAAACAAATGACTTTTAAAACCTGAGAATTCCAGATGTCTTCCTCTATGACTCCCACTTTGCAGCTCACAAAGTCGCGAGTTAGAAAAGGGGATCTGCCACCTCACTCACAGTGCCAGCTAAGCATGGCACAGGAACTCCACCCATTTTCCCTACTTCCAAGGGCAGAGGAGGGATCGATGAGCAGAAAGCCTGCCTGCCAAGCTAAGCAAGGAAGCTGCAGCCCTATTTTTTAAACTAGAGACCTGGTGCATGAAATTTGTGCAGGGGTGGGAGAAGTCCCCTCAGCTCAGCCCACACCCTCTCCAATCCAGGATCCCTCGGGGGATGTCCAACTGCTGGCTTAGGCCTGATCCCAGGCCTGATCCTAGGCCCATCCTTCTCACAATCCTGCCAGCCTGATCACCTCTAACTCCCTGTGCCTGCCAGCCTTATCACCCACAAATGCACCCTGCCAGCTTGGTTGTCCCCAACTGCCCTCCCCTGCTGTCCTGCTCACCCTCAATTGCCCCCCTGCCAGCCTGGTTGCTTCTAACTCCCCCGCCGCCCCTGCTGGCCTGGTCACTCCCAACTGACCACACTGCCAGCCTGGTTGCCCCCAAATGAACCGCCCCACCCCCCGCCAACCTGGTCACCCCATGCAGTCTGCTGTTTAGTCATTTGGTTGTTCCTCACTAACCTCCTGCAAGCCTGGTCACCCCACATAGCTTGCTGTTCTGTTGTTACTGTTATTGTGATGGCATCCCAGACAATCTGCATATTTCTCTATTATTAGTAAAGGTGTGTTTAACAATTCATATTTATTGTTGTTCCCTTATATACAGTAATATGAGGATAGGAAGTACATTCCTTACGCCTCAATTTGTCCTTTCTGGGAACCAGTCTTGATTATAATACTCAGCTTAGCTTGAGTCAACCAAGTTCAGGTATATGTCATCAATAGAATTTACAAAGGTCCTTTAACTCAGGACTTCCTTCAGATGACAAAAAGTTGAGTATGAAAAAATTCACACTCCTAAAGGAGAATTACATACAGAATTTTAAAGAGCACTTACTGCACACATATCAGCCGTTATTCCTCTATTTCTCTTCTCACTAATTACTGATGGTATCCCTTAACCTGTGTGGTTGGAGGAGAAATTCTGATAGTTCAAAACCTTGACCCTTGCTAAGTAAGATGGTCACTTCTCCTTTAAAGAACTTATTTTAATCATAGTCTTACTGAAAATGCCATTTATTGAAATGACTGAGTTCTTAGCAACAGACAACTTCTGAGGTTGTGTTTCATTACCCTCAGCAGAACATAAGCAGCAACTGAGGGATGTTAACATGTGCTGCGTCTTTAACCTGAATCCTGTGTTTGGACCTGCATTCACTATGTAGAACCTGTATTCTGTGGCATGTTCATTTCTTGTGGCAGGAATTCGTGCAAGAACATGGGTATCATGACACTTCTTATGACAAAATATTATACATTAGCCTGGCACCTCTAAGCCCAAAGAGGACTACCTAATTAGCTGAGAACAATGGCACAACAAGGATCCTAAGCTAAGCACACATGTGATATATGACCTTAGACTGTTTTTCATCCTGAAATCAAGATATACATTCACTTTCTTACTTATAAAAGAAAGACTTCCACTATATAAACCATTTTGGGAGAAAGAAAATAATCATTTCAAATAGCCGCATAGTCTGGTTTTTAGAGTTAAACATTTTCTGGCTAAGAGTGGACCATTTCATCTTTAGGATATTAGGTCATAGAGTGATGATGGACTTATCTGAAGTGGAAAACAAGTATGTCTCTAAGCAATCATTAAATCTTATTTATAAATATTAGGGGGAAAATCAAAGGCAATATGGTACTTGAATTGAATAAAAAGGCTAAAAGAGAAATTATAACATTATGTGTATGAATCCTGGAGCTATTTAGCATTTTAGCCTTTTACTCCTAAAAAAATTCAAAAGTAATGTCATCAAGGGGTAAGAGATTCAATATAACCTTGATCAACAAACTTTTAAATGACAGTTCACTAACTTCAGACTCATTTTCAATAACACTCATTGAATTATTAAACATAAGGTGGAAGGAAGATGATACCAGTGTAGCTTTAAGAAGGCTTTTGTTATGATCCTAACCACCATGCTTCGTTATTTTCATTAGCAAATCTAGATGGTAAAACAGAAAGCATACCAATCAACCTCTCAGAGTAAAACAACTGTGTTTTTTTTTGTACCACAGTGCACAAGTTGTTTGCATGTCAGAAGGAAAATATTTCATCTGAAATGACTTTGAAAAGTTTCACAACTATTCAAAAAACAATTTAATGAACCAGGTTTTTGCAAGCGTCTAATGATTTTCTGGCATGGGCCAAGGCAGACTCAGTGGGAAGGCAATGCAGAATAATGCTTACTGCTTTGGAATCAGTCAGACAGAACCGACTTTAATTCCTGGCTCTGCGAGGATGGGCAAATCGCTTAGTTTCTTAATGTCTCAGTTTCTCTATCTGTAAAATGGAGAGTAGAAATACCCATCTCATAGAACAAGTATGCCTAACACATACAGGGTATTCATTACATGTAGCTCCTGTTCTTAGCAATGAAAACCACCCCACAAAAACATCATCCCTTTTAGGGTACAATGATCCAGGGAAGGAGTTAATGTTCCACTGATTATGAGGACTAAATGGATTTTCAAGTCATTACCATGGAAAAAACTAATGCACTGACAGAATGACTCAATGATATTCAACAGATACAAGGAGTGATACTCCATTTGGGAATTCAATCAGATCAACTCCACACATGTTTATTGAGTGCCTACTAGTCACTAGGTCCTGTGTTGGGTTCAGGAGACCTGTAAAGCAGGGATCTTGTTCCCATATGGCTTATAGTCTGGAAGGCTATGCACAAACATATAAATCCCTTATAGGAATTTCAAAGGAAAGGAGGCCTCAGCTTAATCTCAGAAGGTTAAAGAAGGCTTTGGATAATGGGTGATGCTGAAATACATGTTGGAGTTGGTTGCCAATGTGCAAAAGGTGTGTGTGTGTGTGTGTGTGTGTGTGTGTGTTACCTTTAATCTTTGTCTAATGCCTCTTTCCTGCTCCATACTTAAGATAGGCCCTAGGGCTATTTTCAAATTTCCCAGGCCTTTTGGGGGTTTACATTTTTATAACAAAGGAAAAGTATATACCTGTTGACTGAAAATTAAATAAGAAAAAAAATGTATTTTTCCCCCTCTTTTTTGTCATGTATTTTCCACCCATCTGTTGTGGCTAGTGAATATGAAGGGGGGAAGAGGGAAGAAAATGACTAGAAATTATTTTTATTTAAAAAAATATTACAGACCCTATGTCTGTCTTGTGAAGTACAGGAACAATACCCATGTTTACCCTCAAACATCTCTTGATGACACTGTCAGAAAAGATTTGGATGGATCACAGCCACAACTAATGAAATTATGTATATACTAGTGGCCCAGTGCACAAATTCATGCACATTGAAAGGAAATTAATTAGAATATTTTAATATCGCTATTCACCCTTTCTCTGTAATAGAAGTATCAACTAAATTCACGATCGACAATGACAGATGGAAACACATGCGTACAATTGGCACCAGCGAGAGCTTTATATGTATCATGCATGTGTGAGTCAACTCAGCCTTTTATATATATAGAATAAACTTGCTTAATTAGACCTGCTTTCTGATTTACCTACTTTTCCAGCCCAGTGAAGCACCCCAACTTCTCTTTCAGGTGATTATCAGCAACATAGCAGTAAATATTAACACAAAGCAGATTATTATTATAAATCACACAGGGAGAACAAAGGGTAAAATATTTAACTGTAGCAGTGTTTGACTATATTCTGTGCAGTGAGAAAAACCTAAAGTCATTTTCAAGGTTCACCATTTCTTATTTCTTTTCAGTTGAGTCAAGTTTCTAAGCTTTCTAAATCTCCATTTAATAGCTAATGAAAAGAAAATAGGATTTCATCGAGTCTCCTATCTACCTACTCCAGGACTTCTGTGAGGATCAAATGAGATGAGGCATGGGAAAATGCCTCTCAGACATTTGTTTAAAGTATAATTGTTTCCACCTGGCTATAAAGCAAGTCAGGTTACTGGGCTGAAGAAACTGCAAGAAGGCTTGTTGCTACGGAGAGGAAGCCAGGTGTTGCTATGCGACATCATTATCTGGCATCTACAGCAACCATTTCTGGGCTGGGTTGGGCTGTGGGCTGCATTTTGCGCCGTAGGGTCTTGGCAGTGTTGGCTGTGAGTTGGTGGGCTGTCGCTCCAGGGTGATGGCAGAGCCTGTGTCCCACTTGGGGCAAGCCAAGTGTTGTTTTGTGGGCTCCAGGTTCACGGTGCCGTTTCTCTGTGCGCATCTTGGCAGCTCCTGCATTGAGTGTCTGCCCCCTGGTGGTCAGTGTGTGTCAAGGCGACCAGGTGGAAGGTAGGAAGGACACTTAGCATATTAGCCTTTTATATAGATAGATGAATACTCTCTATGTAAGATTAGAATGTATCTTAAAATAGTGTAACATGGAAGGAGCCAAGCCACTTCATTTGCCAAGTACTTGTCATCACTTTAATTAAGCAGTTGCTTGGCTGGGAACCAATAATTTATAGAGGTAGAAAACATATTGTTTAGGAGAAGCTAGTAAGAAATGTTTAAAGAAATATACTTATGTCCATTACTGTTTACATGCAACCCTGGCAAACATAGTCAAATCACCAACTTAAAGATTAAGCCTATGAAAGCCTAACTTTGGTATATCTATTATCAAGTGCAGTTATATGAAATTAAAATTTTCATAAATCTAGTCATTTCAGGTGATCTTAAGTTTCTGCCTGACAGATACCTAAGCTCAGATTTTCTCTGAGATTTCAATAATGTCAGACCACCCCAAGAATACTGCTAGATTGAAGGAAATAAATCTCCGGGAAGGAAGAAGAATGGATATAAATTTTCCTTTTGCATATATTTTCTGTTATCTGATGTTCAATTCACATTTTAGATTCTGCTACACAAGGGATAGTGAGCACCTTCAAAAAGACACTGAAAAGCACCATCTGCTCATGTTGAAGTCAAAAAATTGTTACTTCTTAATTATAAAAATTGCTCTCCAAAGAAGTATATTGGAAACATCCGGATGTTGGGTTATAATTAAAAACGAAAGCAAAACAGCCTCACTTAAAAAAAGGGGAACTCTTAATTCAGACTTACTGGAGAGCAGACCATGAAAGGGGAAATACTGGCATCTATAGATACTAGGAATTCTTGGGATTTGGATTTTATCACTGATCATCTGATTATATTCATACTTGGAGACAAGATTTAAAAATAGCAAAAAAGTCACTGATAGCCTAAAAGGAGTTCATTACAACTGGGATGCGTCTATTAATCCTCTATCCCCTTCTGATATGGATTATGTCAGTTTCCACTGGTGACATAATGTTAATGTATTAGGGGAGGGGGGACACATCGATGGGGACATAGCCACTTAGTCAAGTCCAGTCCGCTTAATCAGGATCAAAAGAAAAGACATTAAAAGCATTTTTTTCATTCAGCCATAGCAATAATAACAATTTACTAAGTAGCACCCTAAGATCCCAACATATAAGAAAATTGAGCCTAAACTAATAGATTACTTGCTCCTGGTCACATTTCTAGAGATCAATATATTCAAATCCAAGTTTGTCTGCCTCCACCCCATACATATGCTACAGTGGACTGCCTCTGGGGCTAAATAATGGGGTCTGTTTGTTCTTCTCAGTCTCCTTAGCATGACAACTACATCTGTTATAACAGTACCCACAGCTAACCAGCTACATTTAACCAATTCAAAGCTCCTCGTAGGAACCCATTACCTGAAAGACTATCTCCAGGACTTACAAAAGTTTCTCAGAAAAAAAATATTATGAATAACCACAATAACAATAATACATTGTCACTCCTATTTGTTCATATTTTTCTTTTTTCTCTCCTTTTTATTTTTCCACCTGTGATTGCACATTGATTATCAAACTACAGTTTCTCTTGTTCATGTATCTTGTGATTTTTTACATTTATTGGGGCTGACTATTGACACTATCTATCTAATTTAATTTTTAACTCATAGACACAATAGTATAATGATTACCAAAGGGAAATGGGGGTAAGGGAAGTAGAAGGGGGTATTCGAGATATAAAGGGTGATAGAAGGAAACTTGACTTGTGGTGGGGAATACACAATATAATATACAGATGATGTATTATAGAGTTACACACTTATAACTTATATAATTTTATTGAACAATGCCATCCTAATAAACTCAATAAATACTTAATTCTAAAAAGAAATTTTATGCCTAGTCAGTGTGGATTAGTGGTTAAGCATCGACCCAAGATCCAGGAAGTCACAATTTGACTCCTGGTTGGGGTTCACCCAGGTTGCAGGCTTGATCCCAAGTAGGGGGCACGCAGGAGGCAGCTGATGTAGCTGATAGATGATCCTCTGTCATTATTGATACTTCTATCCTACTCTCCCTCTCCCTTCCTCTCTCTGAAATCAATAAAAGACATTTAAGATTCACTATTATCTTTTTTTAGAGATAAAGAAAGTAAAGTTTTGAAAAGTTAAATAGCTTGCCAAGGGTTTTCGGTACTCAATCTCCGAAAGCAATATTGGAAGACGCGGGACAATGGAGGTCTTCTCAAGCCAAGTCCTTGTCCTTAGCCATCATGCTGAGGGCTCAGACATTTGAACATGCAGATCTTTCTCCTTTGTCTTGATTCCTCCATCCTTGACTTGGGGATCAATGGAGAATTCTCCAGCTTGCCAAGACACAAGACAGAGGGGGCAGCAGGCCAGTGTGGCTCCCTCAGGAAGCAGTTGATTCTCATCTGGCCCTCCATTTTCCATTGCAACCTTGGGGTATTTCATATTCTCAGTTTCCTCACGGGTACAACAGAGAGAGTGAAATGAAGCAATATTGTGTACTGGAAGGAGCTAAGATAGAGTCTGATGTACCTAGAGTTAAATTCTGCATCTACCACTGACTAACTTTGTAATATGATAGGGGATTTTCTTAATGTTTCTGAACTTACAAAGTGGAGATAATGACTTCTCTATGGAACTGTTATGCAGATTAAAGAGATTAAAAGTTAGTTGTCCAGCACAGTATCTAGCACATAGTACAAGCCCATAACCCCTCATCTGTAATTCTTATACCCAGATGTATTTTGAAATTCAGAACTGACATGAATTTAGAAAGATTATGATTCACATGCTTTATATTACCTAATGCCCCAGTAGAGTCTCAGACAGTCCCACATAATCAAATAATTAATAATTTTAAAATGAAATATATATGGATATTCTCACCATAATAGATTGACTAAAGACCTTATATAGCTACCTACTATTTCAGGTAATGTTTTATTGCCAAACTAGTTTGCTGGAAACTTACCTAACCCTTTTAATTTTCTAGATAAATATGGTAAGACACTAACAATTAATGGATCTAGTTGAAGAGTATACAGTATTCATTAGACTATTCTTGCAGCTTTTCTCTATTTTTTAAATAGGAACTAAAAATAAAACTTTCAGTACTTTTGGATTTTGGACATATGGTTAATAGACTAGAATCACATTAAGAGTTCAATAATTAGTAGTTTCCTCCTCTTGTGCTCCAGAAAAAGTACAAGAACCCCTCAGGCAGGCAATGATTAATTGTACTGTAGGGTGGTCGAGTCCTCCAGAACAATGCATTTTGGGACACAGATTAGTCATATTCTTATAAGAACCAGTTTTCCACTTTAAACAGTTTGAGTAACAAAGTCACAATGCTAAATCCATAGCAATCTGATGTGTGTTTTCTGTCCAGAGAACAGACTTTGTTCACTGCCCATTCCCCTACTCCAAACATTTCTACACAAGTCCTGACTATGCCTGAAAACAGACTCCTCCTCACCCCAACCACACTGAAGCCATCGACAGGAAAAGCCCAATGACAGCCAGGTCGTGCCCAGCACAGTTGTACTGTGAGCCCCTGGGGCTTTAATGAAAGTTCTGTTCCAGAGCTGTCTGTCTTTCCATCTGGGCTACAGACTGAGCTGAGAAGGTCAGGAGCATGTTTTCTGGGCAGGACACACGCTGGACTTTGGAGGCCAGTGTGCATAGGGAGTCTAGCCATCCTCACAACTGCTCAGCACATATCTCGCTGGGGGGCAGAGCAGTTCTTGTATGTCTGTCTGGAAGTCTCCTCCTGGAATACTGGTTGCCTAGCAACAAAATCCTGCCTGTCTCCAACTCTAATTCTTAGGCTTTGGCTTAGACACTTCTGATCCCCAGATTTTCCTTACCCTTTGTCACCCAGTTTCCCTGGAAATACAGATGCTTCAAAACTCTGTATATACGGTTATTTTAGCTATGTGGTAGCAGTGTACATCTTAGATTTACTTTTGGCATTCCCACTGTACTTTTTATACACCGGCATTTTCCTGGTAGCTTTAAATATACCGTAATTAAAACAATATATACTCTTGGTTTTTATTTTTGAATAAAAACACATGCACTACATATGCAGATATTAGAAAAAGACTTGAAAGGGCGCCAGAAAATACAATAATAGCAGTTTTGTTCTCATAGTAGGAAAATTGGTGTTACTTTATTACTTTCATTATCTTTTTGTTCTTTCTACTATGTGTCTTGATTTTGTAAATACTAAGATATCTGTTGAGATTATGTACTATTACTCAACATTAAACTACATAGAAAGTAATGGTAAAGGAAGAAATACATGGACACATACACACAACAAAATTTCAGCTCTGTATATGAAAATTCAAATGGGAGGAATATCAATCAATAAAAAAAGTCTCATTCAAATGAAGAGAGTTCTTTCCCAAATTTCATAATTTTAGTTTTAAAATACCTGATCTCTTTATTTTTTTACATATTGATTTTAGAGAGAAAGAACAGGAGAGAGAAATATTGATTTTTGTTGTTCCACTTATTTATGCATTCATTGAGTGACTCTTGCCTGTGCTCTGATAGGGGGATCGAACCCTCAAAGTTGCCATACCAGGATGATGATCTAACCAACTGAGCTATGCCGCCAGGGCCTAAAATAATGAATCCTAACAAAAACGTATATATTGTTTTGCCCCATATATGACCAAATATTTGCAAACACAGGGGAAAATTATCTCTATCATGCCAAGGGTCAAATGGGAAATTTCAACAGCAGAAACAAAAACGTATTTTTAACTCAGAATTTATTCAGTCATTCTTCTGTTCACGCACTTAAAAACCATGTCTATGGAGCTACTTGGTGCTAGACAGGTGAAAAGCATTATGCATATAAACCTACTAGTAAAGCAGTGGGTCTTTCCCCTTGAAAAGGTCAGAGACTATTAAAATTTAAACTGAGAAAGAAGAAAAATGTTGCATAATTTATTGCAATATTTTTCAAACCAGACTTTGTGAATGTTTTCCTGTGCATCTTAGAATTATCTAAAATATATATTTTTAAATTTTGTATTTTATTTATATGATAATCTACTTAAGAAACCAAGTTTGGGGGGATCATTTTAATGACATGCTATAACTGACTTCAGAGTCTACATTAATGCTTGCAATTATAATTGCATGGTAGCAAGTATTATTGAATTGTCATGGCTAAAGAGAAATGAATTTAAAGATAAATGCTATGCTTATGCCTCTTGGAAGCCAGCTGGTATTGTGGGATATTTAGCAGTAATATGAATAGTGACACGTGATCAAATAACTGAGTTATCTTAGGCTTATAGTAGGGTATGGTCATGGCAAGCTGAAAAACTGTCAGAATTGTATCCATGTTGTGAGTAGAGACTTAGTTTCAGCAAAATGACATTCCCTCATATTAAATAAGTGCTGTTATTATTTTTGTGGGTTTTCTTAAATTTTATTTTTCAAATACAGTTGACATACAGGTGTGTAACATGGTGATTAGACATTTATATATCTTATAAAGTGATTGTCCTGATAAGTCTAGTACTCATCTCACACCATATATACAATACTAGAGGCCCAGTGCATGGATTCATGCACCGGTGGGGTCTCTCAGCCTGGCCTGTGCTCTCTCACAATCCGGGACCCCTTGGGGGATGTCAGACTGCCAGTTTTGGCCCAATCCCCTCATGCCCTGGTCCAGAACTGGCAGTCTGACATCCCCTGAGGAATATAGTAATGCACAAAGCAGCAGGTGGATGGGGTGGAGCCCAGCCCCCGCTATTCCTGTCTCCCCTCAGTAACATGCCACTTTAGAGGTGGGAGAGGATTGCTGGCCAGTCAATTGCTCAGCATCTGGTGTCTGTCAGTCAACTGAGTGACACTCCCGCTGTGGGAGCACATTGACCACCAGGGGGCGGCTCCTGCATTGAGTGTCTGCCCCCTGGTGGTCAGTATGTGTCATAGCCACCAGTCAAAAGGTTCGGTTGCTTAGGCTTTTATATATATAGATAATTGATTTTATTAGCTATGTATGGATAATGAAGATGTGCTAATGTGTACAATGACATATTAGTCAGCTACTGGAAAAGAATGAAATCTTATTCTTTGTAATAGAGTGAATGGACCTAGAGGGTATTATGCTATGGGAAATAAGGCAGACAGAGATAAATACTATATGATTTCACTTATATGTGGAATATAAACTATAAGATAAATGAACAAACAAATCAGAAATGAATTCATAGATATAGAGAACAAATTGGTAGTTGCCAGATGGAAGGAGGGCCTGCAGAGATGAGTGAAAAGGTGAAAGGTATTAAGAAGTATAAATTGCCAGTTATAACTATTACTAATATTAATATTAATTTCATCCAGCCAGAAGGGAACTCTATACCTTCTTCCCTGCTATATCTCCAATCTTTGGCTCAAAGTAAATGCCTACCAAATATTTACTGAATTAATAAATGAATAAATTCACAAGTTTTACTTTATATTTCATTTCTAAATTTACATTTGTTTTATAGTTGAATAAAATTTATACCTGTTTTTATGCTAATATGTATTTAAATACCATCCTATAATAAAAATTATACAAAAGTGACTGGTAAGATATTTTTTTAACCCTTAAAAGAGATCTAAATATTTTAAAGGCATCACCAGTCCTTTAAAAGCAAAGGGTTAACCTAATTCATTCTCTTTGTGATTTTATATTTTTGATTCTTCCCCTTCCACTTTTGGTTCCTGCCAATTTAAGGTTCAAAACTCCTACCTGCTCTTTTCCACTCTCACTCCTTCCCTCCTTGCACCTGCCACCTCTACCTCACCTGACCTTCATAACAAAATTTTTCAAGAGAAGAAAAGAAAAGCCAGAGAATGAAGTAGATTTTCCAGTACCAGAAAAAACACTCAAATGAAGAAAAGAGGCTCTGGAGTCAAATCGACTAGGATGAAAATCCTAATTCTACCACTTATATATTACCTGTCAGAACCTGAGTTCAATAATTTTGATATCTAGTTTTATCAATAAAATGTTCAAGTGCTTAGCACCATACCTAGCAATAGCCCTGGGCAAGTGGGATCTCCTGCCTCTGGCCACATACTTTAGAAGGCCTTACTCTGCCCCTCCCCTGACAGGAACTTCTCCCATGATCAAGGTGATGAACTTATTGGAGCCAAGCATCACCCTTCCATACACTGGAACCTCCTCCTCAAGTGGTCCTGCTCCTAAACCCTAATCCTTCTTCTGATAGTGGATCACCTCCTTGGTGTGGGCACCCTAAGATTGTGGAGTGGACCTCAGATGGTGTGGCTTAGAAACCTAGGCTGGAATGTCTCTAATTCTAAGTGTGAGACCTGAGACAGTGTTCAATAGAGCCTGAGGGGAGAGAGAAGAAAATAAAGTCATCTTGCCCCAGGGGCTCAGGTCCATTTTTCTAAGCTGCTTCTCCTGCCTAGGAACTGGGAAGACTCTGAGAAGCCATTCAAATCTCACTTTGAATTGGGCCTCCCGTGTTCCTTTTGAAGGAATATTTGTTGAACTGGAAAGATTAAATGTATTCAGTAACAGTTTGCTAGCTTGATTTAGAACTTTTAAATATTTAATGCACGGCCTCCATTTGGACTTTTGCTTGCAGGCCTACAAGTGGTGTGGGTGGATCTCTGTGGGACACAGTCACGGTGTGCAAGTAGATGCTAGTCTAATGATTCCTTCACAAGGTTTGTTAGAAACGGTAAGCTTAGAGCACTGTCCTAAGCACATTTGGGCAGCCATACAAAGGAAATAGAAAAACAGCTGAGGCTTCTGGGTACTTATGAGCTGACTGAAGATTATAAATCACGCACATAAGAAATTTAAGAATAACCTCAGAAGTGTCTAGAATTTTATGAAACCAATTTCCTGCAAAGCTTATAGGACACAGTCTCAATTGAATTATGGTTACTAGGGTTCTATAAATCTATGTATGCATTGCCATCCTTTCTTTGCCTGATTAGATTTTCCCATCTTTCAAAGGCTCTCAAGCCTGGTCCCCTGAGTAAAGGCTTCTTCGCTGCTTTCTTTCATCCTCCATCGCTCCTCTCTGAATTCCTGGTATAGTCTAGGTTATCAACAAAACTGTAGCTTCTAATTATTCTTTAACTGTTTCATTTTACTTGGTCTGTGTTCCTATGGTGACAGTTTCTCGGAAGCAGAAATCTTGTCTTGTATTCCACTTATGCAGTTTTCTGTAAATTGCCCCTTCCTTCCAGCTTCCCCAACCTCCTCCTCTCCCCACTCTTCTTCACCACATTCGCACATTGTCTCGGTTAATCGTCCCTCTGCTCTTCTACAATGATCTGTTCAGCTGCTAACTATAGCATGTAATTTAGTCACACACACACACATACACACACACACACACACTTAGTGGAAGACTTAGTAAAGAACGGCTTCTAATAAACAGTATGCAAGGAAATGTGCTCCATATTCTCATTCCCAGAGAGACCGACCAGGTCTGAGAATTGTCTAAACATCCATGAGTTTCTGAAGTGGAGAACACGATGAGGAGGAAAACAGCCATGTTGTTGGAAGAAGCAGGAGGAAACCAGTGCTGGGAGTCTACATCACATGGGTCAGGCAAAGATAACGCTTCCACATGTGGCTCCTGGGATTCAGGTGGATACACGGTTCACTGCTGAAGCCACATGGTCAGGGATACTGGCCATAGCTCCTGCTTCTAGCCCAGGACAATGGCCATTTATCAGAGCTTATGTCAGAGTTTCACGGCAACAGAGCACTGAGACCTCTTGCAGACTCTGAGTGCCATACCTTAGCTATTCTGCCTATTTCTAGCACTGCCTTCACAAGGCGGAGGGCTCATAGGGCAGGGACAATATCATTTATTCTTAAACCCCCAGTACACAGACAGTAGCTAGCAAATAATGGGTATTCAATGAAGAGCAATGTGGTATGTGGAAAGTGTTCAGACTTTGTAGTCAGAGAGATCAGACTGGATTTGCATATTGGTTCCATCATTTATTAGTTATATGACAATTACTTAAACCTTCTAATCTAAAAAATATACATCAAATTGTGGAATTATATAATTTCTAGAGGCCTGATGCATGAAATTCGTGCAAGAGTAGTCCTTCCTTCCTCTGGCACCCAGGACCTGGACTTGCCTTGCAGCCCTGGCTTCGTTCGGAAGGTCTTCTGGTCTAATTAGCATATTATGCTTTTATTATTATAGAAAATTACCCAGTGTATTTACATAATTTGCCTTATTCTAGAGATAATTTAGGGAAATATAAATATAATAAAATTTTAAAATAAACATTAATTTAAATAAGGTGGTAAAAAAGAAACACTGTAAGTGGGAATGATATGATAATGCCCAGTGATACTATTTTGCAAAAGAGAAGTGGAGAGTGGGCAAACTACTCAGAAATCATCTGAGACCATGTAAGTATCGCTCCAGCAGGCTCTCAGGCAGCATATTAGAGTAGACAGAGCAATGGCTTTATATCTTAGGTTCTTTTACCACATTCACTTACACCATTCCAGTCTATTGTTCAAAAATCATTTGGGGGCAGTGGGAAGCACCAATGCTAGATTGAGAGGCAGAGAGATTTTTAGATATTCTAGGGGGAGTTCTGAAGTTTTAAGTCAATCTTCCAAAATCACCACTTCTCTCAGTCAAGCTTTAAGTACTTATTGAGTATTGATTAATCTGAGGTTATACTAGTACCTTACCATAAGTAGTTGGAGCTCATGTAACAAGTTAAAAGCAGAGGGATTCACTTTAGTAGTCAGCTGAGAATGAGGAATTACCGACATCTTATAAAATCTATAAAATTAAACAATATAAAAACCTACTACTGCATGTAAGCCTCTGCAATTTATTAAACTTGCAATGAATAACTACCATTATTAGTATTTTTTAATATATTAATGTATTAATAGGTACATTGTAGATATGCAATATATAATTATTAAATGGTTGATGGATCAAGTGTGACTGAGCACAGACAACAATGACATTAAGAGTGGGATTCAGAGTGGGATTCAGTCAAGCAGTCAGACAACCCTCTCACAATCCCGGACCACAGGTTCTTAATCTCTTGCCTGCCTGCCTGCCTGATTGCCCCTAACTACCCTCACTTGCTGGCCTAATCACCCCTAACCACATATGTTTCAACCCCTGCCACCATGTCTTTGTCTGGAAGGACATATGAAAGATGTCCAGTCTAATTAGCATATTACCCTTTTTACTATAGATATGCTTTATATAAAGAGCCTAAATATATTCATACTTTTAAAAAAAAATCACAAAATGGCCCTCCATGTATCAATCAAACAGCTTAAAAAATGTATTAACAGTGCCACAGAATCCTCAAGTTTACCCAAACCCAATATCATCCTATACACTCTAGAGTACTCTGTGTTATTCTTTCCTTTGTTTTTCTCTGTAATTGTCATACATACAGATTTTCCTAAATAAGTGTTTAATTTTCCCTGTTTCTGAACTTTATGTAAGTAGAATCATACTATATATTTTCTTTGTTTTATTTTACTCAATGTTGTTATTAAAATTCATCCATATTGTAGCCCATATGGGTAGTTCATTCATTTTCACTACAGCATAGTATTCCATTAATTTAATAAGCCACAATGGATAAATGCTAAGGTTATTTAAAGTTTTTCTAATTATAAACAATACTGCTAGAAGCAATATGGTTAGATATGTCTATTAATTTAGTAGCTATTAAATGAACTTATATATTCAGTGGATATTAAATGACCTTAAAGATAAGATATGCTCTCCAGGGAAAATTTCCTTGGATTAAAATAACCTCTATATTCTTCTCTTTAATCATGAGTTTATTCTGATATCTGAAAAACCAGATCTTTTTCCTAAGACCTTTAAAATCATATATCCTTCTAAAGTGAATATCCTTCTACTGAAAAATACTCATCATCTTCCTAGAAGCTCTAGGAGGGGAGAAATACTAGACTCTGCTGTGAACTCACTTTAAAACAACAAAAAGACTAAATAAAAAGTAAATACTATGCCCTAACCGGTTTGGCTCAGTGGATAGAGCGTCAGCCTGCAGACTGAAAGGTCCCAGGTTTGATTCCAGTCAAGGGCATGTACCTTGGTTGCAGGCACATCCCCAGTAGGGGTATGCAGGGAAAAGCTGACTGGTGTTTCTCTATCATCGATGTTTCTGACTCTCTATCCCTCTCTCTTCCTCTCTGTAAAAAATCAATAAAATATATTTTTAAAAAATTTTTTTAAAAAGTAAATACTAAATCTTAAGGAAAAAAATTATATCTCGCTCACATAGGCTTTTGGGAAGCAGTAGTCTAAGGTTTTATAACACTATTAAAGTAAAGCACTTAAGATAACTTACACAGCCTGGATGTCTGGCTGTGTGAAAATACTGTGTAAAAGGGTCCACAGATAATGTAAAACACATAGTTTCTGCCAATGTGAAGTGTAATTGTTGGGAAAATACATGAGCACATGTGAAAAAAAGGCTCAAGGTTATTTCTAAGTTGACCCTGCTTATCTACCTTTAGGACAACAAACTTCAAGCAGATGCAATTGAAGGTGAACCTTCATAATTATTCACTAATTAACTCAAAGCTTGGTGTGACAAATCATTTCAAGTTAGAAACATGGGTTTCAGGCTGCAAAGATATAACACTACAAATGGTCACCACATACAATTAAAATGTACTTATTTTCCTACCTAATTTTTTACATGACTAACCTTGTTAAATAAGTCAGTAATAGTCAATCATGGAATTGAGAGGGGAGGCGTACATAACTATCCAATCAGCTGGAATGCTCTACTAAAGTGTTAAACAAAGCCTTTTTAAAAACTGTGTCTTCTATATTGGCTTTGCTGATTTCTTGGCCTCAAATGTCAAGTCTACCTCATCTCCACAGACTTTTGTGAAAGCTCTTTCCTCAATGCTTTTTCCTCCAGCTGCCATCTCCTTCCTGTAAAAGTTCTTAAACGAGTATTCAATGGCCCCTGCACCAACTGCATCACACAATGCCATGTCTTATCTCACAGAAAAACTATCTCCTGTCCCCATCCTTCCATTGAAAACTCTCTTCAACTCTTCAACGCCAGAGAACCCCTAAATGCCAAATGCAGAATGATTTCTTAATTATTACCGGACTTGACTTTTCTGGAGAATTTGACGCCATTGATTAACCTTTCTTAAAAATTCCTTCTGTATGGTTTTCATTCCCAGGTAAAACGAGTTCCCTTTCCTCTTCCTCTGTTCTACTTTAAAATGACACTTCTTCTGCCTGAATTTTTTCTCACCCTACCCTATCTTTTCTTAAAAAAAAAAAAATCACCTAAAGTCCAGGGCCCAAGTAAAACATCACCTCTTCTGTCCACCCCTCCACCACCACCAAGGCTCAGATTAAACCCAGTCATTTCTGCTTTTGTTTCTGTAGCACTCTCTGTATACTGTATTATAGCTCTTCACTACTCAATAACTATTCATTCACAAACCTGTCTCTCTCTACTAAACTACAAAAGTCTTCCAGAGCTGCAGCTGACTTTTATTCACTTTTGTACCCCTAGCACTAGTTCAGAAGCTACAAGATGGGAACTCATCAAATAATTTGTGAATGAGTTGGAGTAAATACATATTGAAACGAGTCATTAAAAATGACTTAACCTCTGGCCAATTGGAACTTTAGATAATGTCATATTTGAAAAGAGAATTAAAGGAATAAAACTAATATTACAGTGAACAGAGAAAACATCAAAACTTATGAAAAATGTAAAAATGGATGTGTGATGGTTCTTCAAACACTGAACCCCATCTAATATTATGTTTCACCACTCCTTGGTGAAATTACAATAGATCTAAGGAAGGTTTGCTGACAGCAAGGTTTGATCCTCCATGGTTAACCTAAAGCAAATCTAACTGTAGCAAATGTTAAATCTGAGTCATTGCTATAATTATTTCAACAATGCCACCTCCCAGCTAGCACCCATGACTAAATTAAAAGACAAAGGACCCAAAATGTTACTAATTTCACTTGTATTTGGAAATCCTGGGGCCCAAGAGACTTTGCTGTTAAACAAATATTGGTAACATTCATAGACACAAGCGACATTTTTCTTTCACACCTTCTTCTCACCACTCTTAGTATCCCCTTCTGCCTTAAGAAAATTTCCAAAGTACCAATATTATTGAATCATATAAGCCATTACGCTATGTAGATTTCAGTTTTTAAACCAAGTTGCACCATAATTTATTCTAATTTCCCTGGAAATGGTATTATTGATAAAGGAGAAGCCACATCATCTTCATTTACACAAAGAATTGACTGTATATGCTACATGGTAGAGCTATACACTAGCTATTTCCTTTAAGCATCACTTCGGGACAATATACAGTGGACCAGATTTTTTCAATGTTGAACTGCTCTCTGGAAAGACACAGGCCCTTCTGGAAGCTTCAGTATCTGAGTGAGACCACGGGGTGCCATTTGGTAAACTGCAGCTTCAGTGCACTCAATGGTACCCTTGTGGCCTGAAAGAGTTAATGCAGCATCTAGTAGTACATGACTCGGCTCTTTGGGTATTATGTCTAGGCTAAGAGAATCCGCCTCAGATCATTAAGTACATTTCCTCCGACCTTTGGCTTCCTACAATGGCTGGGAATACAAAAAGTTCTTACCTATTTTGTAGAACTAAAAGATTAATGATTTGTATATTTCATTAGACACAATATTCAATACATTCCTGGAACCTTTTCTTCTCTTGCAAGCAATACAGTTCAAAGTTCTCTTTCTCAGATTATTTTAGTTATCAAGAATGTTCATATTTAATTTAAAGACCTATAATTGCACATAAAACCTAACTCAAACATCAAAACTACCCTTATTCCTTATAAATGAACTAGGAATTCAACCTTATAAATATTGTGTACTTAATTGTATACTACACATGACAAGCACTGGGGATACAATGGAAAGTAAAAGAATCCCTATCTTCAAGATACTTTCATTCTTATGGGGCAATAGACAAATAACTAAAGAATTACATTCATTTATACAAAAAATATATTTTTTTCTAGATACCTTAGCAATTTGAAAATCTCCATAAGTCAACTATTTAATTGACATCACAAAACTCAGTGGTTAAAATGTAAAGAAATAAATTATAAAGAAATCAATTATAGATATTATACCAGATACACTGAGCCGCCAGATTATTATGACCACCCCATCAGTACTTCATTGGGCCACCTTTTGCCTTCAATACTGCAGCGATTCTTCAATACTGCAGTCAATATCTCATTGACTCCATGAGATATTGAAAGGTGATGCGAGGAATCTGACACCATGCCTAATGAATAGCACTGTCCAGTTCTGTAAGATTTGATGGTTGTGGAACCAGCTGTCTGATGACTCTTTTAACTCCGTCCCACAAATGCTCAATTGGATTGAGATCTAGTGATTGTGGGGGCCACCTAAGCAAGGTAAAGTCTCCCTCATGTTCTTGAAACCACTCCTACACAATACAAGGACCATGGCATGGCACATTGTCTTGTAGGAAGAAGCCATCTCCATTGGGATACACCATCAACATGATAGGATGAACTTGATCAGCAATGATACTTAGGTGTGTTGTGCTATTCAGATGTTATTCCACACGAATTAAAGGGCCCAAATCATGCCAGGAAAACATGCCCCAAACCATAACCCTGCCCCCACCAGCTTGAAGGGTTGTACTCATGCATGTGGTGCATGCTTTCATGCTGTTTCTGCCAGATTCTCACTCTTCCATCTGCATGATGCAACTGGAAACATGATTCATCAGACCACATGACTTTTTTTCAATGCTCCACTGCCCAGTCCTTGTGTTCCTGTGCGCACTGGAGACGTTTTATCTTGGTAACTCAGACAGCAAAGGTGTTCTAAGAGGCCTCTGGCTGCTTTGCTGATACTTGCTTCAAGGCTCCCAGTGCCAACAATCATCCCACATTCAAAGGCTGTTAAATTGCATTGTTTATTCATATCTTCAGAAAAAAAAATCACTTCTATTGTCGTGGTAAACAACCTGCTTCCCTATTTATAATGGTCTGGCCCTCTAGTAACTTCAGTGTGAAATTATAGCTAATTTGCCTACAAACATCAGGTGGTCATAATAATCTGGCCACTCAGTGGACATTCACAGCATTAACTGTTCTGTTAAATGTGGTGGTATTTGCATAATAAGAACAATATTATGAGCATGCATTACTGGCTCACTGAAGATAAAACTAAATGAACTCGGCTCTTCAATTCACCTTTCACACATTTAAAAATAATGTTCCGCAACAGAAATGAAAATCTGTTTTAGAAAGTATTTTTCCCTTTTTATTGTTTATCTGCTTCTTATATACACAGGTTATCTAAGGTCTTAATGACATTTTATTCTAAACCATTTAGCCCAGTGGTTCCCAACCTGTTTTTGGCCATGTCCCACCTAAGCATCTCTAAAATCCTGATATCCCTTTGTGACATATAATTCTTA
The DNA here is from genome assembly GCA_004026665.1 of Murina feae. Lineage (NCBI taxonomy): Eukaryota > Metazoa > Chordata > Mammalia > Chiroptera > Vespertilionidae > Murina > Murina feae. Next base: position 94,524 of record PVJC01000769.1, read on the forward strand.
TTATTCAAAAACTGAACTCCTATTCCCGTGGAGGAAGCCTTAGTCTAAAAAAGCTTCCAAAGAACATGGCACCCATGTAAGAGAAAAATAGAATAAAATAACATTGAAGTACTGAGGAAGAAATCACTAAGAGATTGTTTTAAAAAATAATAATAATATGAGGTGATATAAAAAAAGCAAATAAAGTTTCAAAACAGAGAACTGACATACATAAATATGTCACAATATATGTTTATATGAGGCTCCTAAAACTATAATCAATGCAAAAAGTTCACTGTTTATAACTCATTCTCGAATTGCCCCCCTTAAGAATCAAATTATCCCCCTGTGGAGCATGTGTCTCATGTTGGGAATCACTGCTTTAGATCAAGTCATCAATCTGAGGATTACATGGCAGTATTCAATATTCAAAGCTATTCAGATTCATTACAAAAATTTACTCTGATTCCCTTAGGTCTATGATTTCTTTCTATCCTTGTTCCCTCCCTCACTTAGTAAGCCCCTATCCTATCTAATAAAATAGTAATATGCAAATTAACCATCACTCTGGGACAAAGATGGTGGTGCCCATAGTGGTGGGGCAGGATGCTAGTGGCTTCACCCTGGCAATGTGAGCGGAGTAGGCATTACTTTGGCAACCTGTGAGCAGGTCACACTGCCCTGGAGCAGGCAAGCACCACCAGCAGGCTCCCACAGCGGGGCCTGCCTGGTTGCCACAGTGATCAGGAACAGGAGAGGGAATGCATGGGCAGTCAGTGGACTGACCACGCATTTGGGGGCCTGCTTCCAGTCATCGTGGCAATTGGGAGCAGGAAAGCAAATATGCAGGTGGCTGGCAGGCAGCCTGCATTTGGGGGTCTGCTCCTGGCCGCCACAGCCATCAGGAGCAGGAGACCTCTGTGGGCTGCCACAGGTTCAGGAGCCTGCTTCCAGTTGCCACAGCAGTCTGGAGCAGGAAAGAATGAGTAGGCAGCCCATAGGCAGCCTGCAGTGGGCCCTGCACCTGGGTAGCCAGGCAGGCAGCACCCAGCCTGGGCCACAGCTCAAGGGAGAGAACAACATGCAGGCAAGGCCAGGAGCCTGAGAGATCAACACAGAGGGGTGCCTGCTGCAAACCTCCATGGTGTGGCTGGGGGCAGGCCCCCAGCGGACACACACACACATACACACACACACAGTACCTGGCAGATTATGGCCATCAGTAGGACATCCACTAAGGGGTCCCAGACTGTGAGAGGGTGCAGGCTGGACTGAGGGACCCCCCCACACACTCCCCTGTGCACAAATCTCGTACACTGGGCCTCTACTGTGAAAAATATAATTAAACAAAATATGAAATAAAATGTTTTTAATGTAAAGAAAAAATAATAATTAATAAACCTTAAAAAAATTAAAGGGAAGAGATATGCCCTGTCAATGCCATATTTTTAACTTAGAAGAAAAGAGAAGGTCCTCACTATTAATCATAACATGTAATTTTATATGATAAATGCAATGAAAAAAATCACAACAACATGCATTGGGTATGACCAGAGTAGGAGTTATTGAATACCTTCTACTGAACCCAAGGACTCAGGAGGGTCATCAACTGAGAGGGTCGGGCAGGGGAGGATAATGAGCCTGAGAGGCAGTGTTTGCAATCTATCCTCATAATCATCAGAAGGAGAGATGAGACAGTCAACTTACCCACACCTTTCATTAGGGAGGCGAGCTTGGCTTTGAGCTTTGGTACCGGTACCCAGTCAATATCCAATCATGGATTTTCTACATAGTAGCATCTTTGCAAAATTGTGCGTCTTTTGCAATTCAACACTTATTAAAAGTCAATTTATCTTAAATTCTTACAACTCCCATCGAACAAAATAACATTTTAAAGCTGAATCCTTTCTTTTAGACTCATGACAGAATTAGCCATTATAATTGTATATTTAGAGAGTGCCTTAGATTGTATAAAGTGTTTTTTTAAGGCTTAAAATGTTCGTGCTGTTAGAGGACATTTTAATTTATTCAGCAGACCTGTAAGTTAGCTGTCATTACTGCCATTTTGCAGATTACATTAATGAAAGATCATGGAAACAAAGTCCCATAGCAACAAATATCAAAGGGTGAATATAAACTCATGTATTCTACTTCAAAATCTATAGCTCTGTCTCAGGTACTATACAGTTGATGGAGAAATTATTTCCTCAGTTCAAATTAAGATAAAAAGGAATGCAAGGAATGCTCAGTTTGCAATATAAAATACATAACATGGGTTTTGAAAATATTGGGGGAGATGAGCATGTAGGTGGGTATTATTTTTTTTAAAGCCTTATTACCAATGTCTTCAATACTGCAAATGTGAGCAAACGGTATGTGCAATCCAGTTCCTGCCAGTGTCCTGGGCTTTCTTAGAAGGCACTTTTGTAAAATTCTTGAATGGAAATCTGGACCCAGGCCTTGTTTCTCCAGCACACTATGGGGATGACTCAGTGGTGACATACTTGCTTATAGATACTATAGCTTCACAGATGGCAAATCCATGGCCATAGCAAAAATGAACAAAACTAAAAACTCTGGCTCTTATGTAGTCTTGACAAAGGCTTCTTCTACCTTAGCATTTGAAATAGTCATTAAAAAAAAACTGCTTTGTAGATGTTCGCAACGCCTCTGAGGTTAAAGTGGCACTGTTCTGCTACTTCAATACGTTATATGGTGGTACTTATCTCTATCCTCTTATGGAGCCTGCACTTCTTAGTAATTATAATAAGAATAAGAATAACCCCTTGTATCTAAGATGTGCATTACCACTCACAAAGTGCTTTCCTGTACAGGAGCTGACTTAATCTTCACGCCGTCATCTCTACTCATCATGCTGGTGTTCCCCCCCAGGATTCTGTGCATAGCTCTTTATACCCTTTTCATTCTTCATAGTCTCCCTGGGAAATATTTTCCTCACCTGTGGTTTCAACCACCACCCATGTGGTGATGATGGCCAAATTCCTACTTTTAGTTTAATGCTCACACTAGAGATGCCGGTGAGAACAGGTAGCTAATTGTCTAATGAACAATTCCCAGGGTTTGTTATTGGTAACACATACTCAACTTAATACAAACTGATATTCTTCAAATATTCTCTCTGTTCAAATTTTCTAGAATAGCTAATAACAACATAGTGTATCAGTTACCTAAGCTGAACATACGAAAGTCTTAGCTTTGCTCTCATTCCTGCTCTCACATAGTTACTAAGTCTTGCCCGCTCTACCCTACATATCTTTGTGGCAGGGTTCCTCCTTTCTTTTCCCAAAACATGTTCATAGTTTACTCCTTTACCCTTCTATTTTCTGAATAATCACAAAAGCTTCCTAAGTCTTTTCTTTATTTCCTGCCTGACTCCACATTCAGGCCTTCCTCCAACTCTCCCTCCAGAACCATCCTCCTAAAAACACAAATCTGTTACTTTAGCAACACCCGAAAGATTAAATTGGTGGTGGTATAAAGCATGACGAGAAGGCCCCAACTTCTTGATAGCAAATACAAGGATCTTCACAGTATTTTCCCAAGCCCTATCTTGCTAAGCTCACCTTCCCCACACTAAGGAAGCAGATGATATACCTGCTATTCCCAAAATGGGATCACTAACTTTCACCACGTCCATGCTCTATGTTCTAATTAATACAAATCCCCTACCTCCTACTCATCCTATTAATGTCTAGTTCAATATTCCCCCCAACTCCCCCAGGTATAGATACCCAAACCCTCTATTCCCATAGTTTGCTGACAACATCATAATGGTTTATGGGCATATGGAACAGTAAGTGCCACTACCATTTGAGCTCCTCAGAGGCAGGAATCTCTTATTCATCTTGTATCTCTGGTAATTGGCATTCTACAAGAACTCAGTTGAATCAAGTAACGTATATTTGGGGAAGATACACTTCAATATCTCCACTTTACAGAGGTTTGGAAAAGTAATATAATTACACATAAAACTAGAGTAAAGTTACTGAATTTCATAATGCTCAAATCAAATTTAGAGGGTGTTAAGAGTAAAACAATTCCAAATACATAGAAAATGTCTACATAAATGTACATCAAAACCCATAAGCAATAGAGATTAAAGGTAAGTTATACTCTCGTCATACAAAATATTTGCAACAGGTGATTGATAAACATCATTAATGTACTTAAAGTGTAAAAATGTTTTACAAATAAATGAGAAAAGAGTTCCTATTTTTTAATAGCATAATGTAAAAGGTAATTCACAAATGAAGAAATGCAAATCTCTGTAAGCCTGTGAAATAACAACATTGTTGAAAATAAAATAAAACACCAGAATAAAAATTTAACTAAAATTGGCAAATATTATAAAAAAGATAAAAGTTGTCATTTTTAATAATCATTCTTTAAAGTTGTGACTATCATGTACCCTTGATGAAAGTGTAAAACCAATGAAACATTTCTGTCAGAACAACTGGACAACACATACATAACACCTTAAATATTATACCACCTCTTCCTATGTATAAAGGTACAAAATATTATATCTATAGCCTACATCCTGTAGAAAGCAATTTTTTTTCTTTATTTTAAAATTATCTTTTTCTAAACTCCACTTTAGTTGCAATTCTATGCCTTTGCTTATCTAATTATATTGTCAGATCTGCCATGAGCAAAGTAAAATTCATAATGTATTGCTTTTCCCCTCAAAACCTTCAATAATTTTCCATAATCTACAAAGTAGTAACTTCTCACCTTGATATTCATAAGATGACCCTAATGAACTATTTCTAATCTAGTTTTCCAATAACATAAGACTATGCTCTTCCCCAAGTGCTCCTCAATACAACTTATTTCCTTTCTGGATTCTAAACTCATAGAATTTTATAAAATTTAATGCCCAAATGAAATATCTAATACTTTCTATCTACACCATTGAAAGACAGGCAGCAGCAGAACCTGTTTTTTAAAAGAATATTCTTCTGGGATTTTTTAAAACATGTTTTATTCACTTTATTGTTCTTGTATAGAATTATGTGGCAGCCACAGCCAGAGGCTGGGTCCTCTGCACAGTGACTCTGATGTGGGTCTTTACAAGGTGATCAGTGAATTCCTGATAGGGAGACTTGGTGCACATGATCTCTTTTCAGAGATTGGGGGAGATCAAAGGAAGTAGCCATGGCCATATTCTGGGATCTTTTAATTTGAAAGACAAAAAGCATAATAAAATTTATTTCATCCTTCTTTTGCTGTGTTTTAAAGCTTTTTATTGTAAAATAAGACATAAACACAGATAACCATGGCAAATGTTTAATTTGATGGTGAATTATGTAAGGCAAAACCCTGTAACCACCTCAGGTCTAGAACTAAAATGCTGCCAAACACCACAGACGTCTTCATGTACCTCAAGCCAATCAAAACCCCTTTCCCTTAAAAGCCATCATATCTTTTTATAATACCCACTTGTATTTATTTATCGTCTACTCAACCAAGTAAGTATTTCTGGACACTACAGCTTAGTTTTCTCATAGGTCTTATACTTTACAGGTTTCCACTCCATCCCTTTCTTTTCCTAACGATCCATGAGTTGGAGAGCCCGGACCATTTGACCAGTGCAGTCTCCCACGGTCTGGATTTGCTGGCTGCACACACATGGTCCAGTTTAAAATGTCCCTAAAATCAACATTTCATACTACCTCCAGAGTCAATAATCTTCTGAATTATCAGCAAATTAAACCAATGATAAACATCTGATTTCTTCAAAAACTAAAAATGCCTTGTGCAAATCTCATTTGGAATGTAAATTCCAGTCCAGAGTAAGGTCCCTAGTTAATACACTCCGCTCAGATAACTGTGCTAATGTGGTCACATGGGCTAGCAAAGGGTTTCATCAGTCAAAAGCCATTTAAAATATTAGCCTTAGGAATATACTGTGCAAGTTTTACATTCTTTGATTACAGACTGAAAATGCTTTCTTGCCTTTTTTCTCTCTTTCATTTTGAACTACTAATAAAATAAGGGTGTTTTTTGTTTTGTTTTCCATTCCTGAGAAATTAACTCACATGCATCAAAATATAGCAAATGGGTCAAGGGTATGTGCTTATGGAAGGAAAAAAAGATGAAACTATGATGATGGGACACATGTTGCCCATTGCCCACAGCAGGTGTAACACACACAGAGCCCAGGACTGGCAATAATTAGTGTGCTCCAGGTCACAAAAGAGGAGATGATGGATATCTTATCCAACAAAAATATGTTATCTGGGACAGGAGACATGATAATTTGAAGAAAATAAACTGACAGCTTTTGTAAAAATGTTGCTTCTTTCTGTCATTTATCATGCTCATAATTCCTTATAACTGAGATAAGAAGCATTCAACAGAGAATATCAGAGTTAGGTTTCATGTACCCTTCATACAAAATTATCAATGGAGTTCTTAAAATAGCTCTATGATACTGTCACGTATCTTATTTTACAGAGTAGGAAACAGAAGACAGAGAGATTGAAGAGCTTGCCTAAGCAGTATAGCCAGGGCTGGGATATCAAAAATTCCTGGAGGTAGAGAGGTCTAGCACAGAGCTGCTGCATGAGTGGTCCCCGTCTTTCCCTCCCCAAACCTGAAGTATCCCAATCTCTGAGAGTGGAACCCAGGAATTTTCACGGTAACACGTTTCCAGATGATTCTTAAAGTAAATTTTAAAATACACTGATGTAGAGGAAAGATCAAAAGTTTCAGAGCCAGCAAAATTGAGTTTAAATTGAACTTTTAGAGTTGTGAAGATGGAGAAATCATCATGTTTGTGAACCATTTAAGATAGCATCCTGCAGAAAACAGATATAATCGCTATATAATAATCACTCCTTAGAACCGCCAAAGGATAGATTTACATGATGACGTTTGGACTCCTGGGAGAAGAAGGTAGGTACCTTTCCTATTCACCAGAGGTAAGACCCACCAACAATAGAATGAGTTGCTTTATAGATCCAAGGCCAATGCTGTAAGGAGGTAAGGAATTTATACTGAATCAGTATGCTTTATCCACTTTTGGAAGATAATGACAAAGTCATTCAATCACCCACATATACACTGCATACTTACGCAGGGCATATGGGCATATTGTATATCAATACTATGTCTAAGGCTGACAATATAATGTAGGCAAAACTAATATGGTTCCTACCATCATGAATTTGCAGTTGATTTGGAAAACAGATAGAAATCAAATAATAAAAAAACAAATATATTTCAGCAAAGTGTGGGAAGTTCTATAAGGGATAATTTCAGACAACAGGGTAGTTTACACATGGGTCAGAACTAGAATAGAGGGAGTGGGGGGAGGCTTTTATGAAAGTTGGAGGTTTAACTTGAGTTGAAAGAGATGAGTAGGACTTAATCAGTTACAGGGTTGGTAGGGACATGCTAGGGAGGGAGTACAGCAAAGGCTATATTGGATAGAAGTCTGATATTTTGAGGAACTGAAGTGAGGAAGGTGTGGCTCCCACAAGGAAAACAGGGCTGGGGTAGACAGTGACACTGGATGGGCAGGCTGGAGCCAGGTCTCACAAACCTTGTAAAACACAGTTGGAGAAAGGGAAGCCTTTCACACATTTTAAGCAGGTGTGTGACATGATCAAATTCACATCTGAAAGTTCTGTCTGGCTGCATTATGAAAAACAGGCTAGAGTGGGGTCAAGAGTAGATGGAGGAAACCTCTGTTAAGAATATATTACAGGAGTCCCAGCAAAAAAGAAAAGGCGTCTTGCATTAGAGCAATAATAGTCAAGGTGCAAGAAAAATCAAGACATTTGCAAGTGTTGTGGACAGCAAGAAAATGTTTCTACAGTGCCTAACAATGTCACCAAAGAATCAGACTATTTCTGGAGCCTGCAAAATTAAACATTGGCAGACCAAGTCACTGAAGCTAGCCTAAAAGAGCTGAGTGACGGTTTTTCCACTTTGACTTGTAGGGTCAAGGGTCAAAACCTAGAAAGATGGCAGTTTGGAGCTGAGGACAGAAGAGAAGTGTGTATTGGTGACAGACTCAGGAACCAGAGCAGTCTTATCAAGAATAGTGCATGAGAGTGGAGGTAGTGGGACCACAATGTTAGTTTACCACTATTGTAGACAGAGGGCTACCGTCAGTTTTCATGCACTTCTTACCCTCTAAGGCTCCAACAACAACATTAACGAGAGAATCTAATCGTGACAGCTTCTATTTGGGAAGAGATAGCTACCTAGGATGGCAGGGGAGAAATTCCAGGAGCCAGAAAGCATACTAAGAGAGAAATTGGAATTATGCAGCTCAGGCTCACACTACTGGAAAGATGTAGAGAAGACTTCAAACCTAAGGCTGTGATATTTAAGAGACAGAGTTCCTCATTCCCTATAGGACCACTGAATCAAAAATGATTCATCTTTAAAGAGAGGGGCCATGTCTCCACTTTCTAATTGTCAAAGCTTTTGCACAATTATTCTGATTCCAGCTCTATCACCTATCAACTGTACTATCTTACACTTAAAAGTTTTCATTTTCTCATCTATAAAAGAGAGTAATGCCATTTACCTCAGATTATGAAAAGTAGAATTAATATAGTTAAAATATCTAATATGATGTCTAACTTATAGTGTTAAAAATTGTTAATCATTATTGTAAGGAGGCACAATCAAATACTATTGCTTTTGGTGATAATAATACATATTTACTGGGCTTTTATTAAATACCAAATCCTCTGCTAAAACCATTATGCGGATTAATTTACATAATCCTTAATATAACCCCATAAAGTGAGCAACATAATTAGCCACATTTTACAGATGAGGAAATTAGAAGCTCAGTGATAGTAAGTTCCATGCCCAAGCTCAGAGGGCTATCAAAGCCGTAAGATCTGGATTTGAACCTAAGAAGTTTGAGTCCAGATTTCCCTGACTCATAAGCACTGTGAGTCACAATCTGTTTTATATTCTGGAGCAGTAGTGTGTGCTATAGAATGAACACAAATTTTTCACATCATAAGACTTAAAGTGCTTGATCTACTACTTACAAGCAATGACGTTGGGGAGGTTACTTAATGTCTCTTGGTTTTGGTTACCTCAGCTTTAAAACAGACTTAAACTAAACAAAATAAAATAAAAATACATCTGACAATGTCTGTCTCTGAGGCTAGAACATAGTTTATTTTCAATAAATTAAAGTTGAATAAATAAATAAATGAGATTCCATGATATGATTTTCAGAACTTCTTATATAAGTGATTGTAAATATGATGGACTGGTGTGAGTACAGGTCTGTTACTTCTGTGGACTGATAAACAGTGTCAGCAGAGAGAACAAAATAGGATGAGTCAGGCCAAGGGGCAACAGTCAGAATCTTTCTGTTTCAAATTGTCACCTATCCTGAGATAAATGCTTAGGAGAGGAAGAAACTGAACCCAAGACATGCCATACTAAAATATTAATTCCTTATTTCTTTGAGCTACTGCAGATTTTTAATGTGAAAATAAAGATATCTATAGACAGGGCATATACAAAATTGTAATCAATTTTTTTGGGGGGGGAAATAGAGCCATTTATAAATCTTGCTTTGAGAAGACCAAAAGGAATGTATCCCTAGTCCCTGGCATGGTACATAGTTCTACTCCCTAGCACAAACTTCAAAGTGCATTTTCAAAACCCAAAGAGAATGCAAAGCTCAATTTTGTTTTCATGGGAGACTAATTGCTGACTGAACATGTGGCATTTAAGGCACCCACCATGAAGATGAGATTGTCTGAATCATGGATTCTTCAGTCCTACTCAATCCGCCCCTGTCAGGCTTAACTTCATTTATATAGAGATATCTTTGATAAGGAAATTCAACATAGGACTAACTGGGAGATGTGGTTAAGTGTTAAGGAATGGCATTTCTAACACATGATAACATTTTGCAAGTATGGGCAATTTATGTGCATGCACACACACACAAAGGTAGAACTAAAATATGAGCTATATGTAATTTTAAAGGTTCTAGTAGCCACATTAAAGTAAAAAAGAAATAGGTAAAGTTAATTTTGAAACTACATTTTATTTAACCCCATAAATTTGAATTTTAATCTCAATATATCAAGACAAATATTATTAATGAGATACTTTATTGTCCAAACTTAATCTTCAAAATCTGACATGCATTTTATACTTACAATGCGTCTCAATCCCTAATAGCCATGTTTCTAGGGCTCAACAGCCACATGTAGCTAGGAACTACTCTATTGGACACCATGCCCTAGGCTGTATCTTCAGAGACTGCCAGTTAGCCCTAGGGACTCCCACTTCCCGCTACCACCGGAGGGTTAATGCTTGAAATTAGCACAGATGAATTTGATGTTGATAATTAAGGCTTAGATCCCTAAGCAGTTTTCCCAGGGAGTAATAACATTGCTCTTACTTATACCTCAACAGAAAGAAATAGTGGAAATTAACTTTCATATTATTTTGGGGGAATGGGAGGGCACACCAGTGGATAGAAGAATTTGTCATTGACTCGGTTTCCCTTCTGTAGAGGAAACTTGAAAGGCTTAGAAATATTTGCACAAGTAAAACATATGATAAAATGTATGTCTGTGGGATAGACGATAGAGTCCCATTCTGTGGCTATAAAAACTGAGGCTAAGACAGGCTAACTAGCTCGGGCTCACATTGCTGGAAAGCTGTAGAGAAGACTTCAAACGTAGGGCTGTGATATTTAAGAGGCAGAGTTCCCAGAGCTGACCCTGCTTGGTCTCATAAGATTCCAGAGCATCATAGTCCAAAGAATTCAGAAACCCCAAATTGCTTTTCTAAACGTTAAAGCCCTGAGTCTAGGCACCTCTTCACAAGCCGGGGTGAAATCTTTCCTAAGCAGGACTTGATGTTTCTCTTCCTTTCGAGAGGCCACAGAACTCCCGCCTTCTCCATAGAACCACTGAATCCAAACTGATGCCAGCACTTTCCCCTTCCTCTTTGAAGAGGGAGGCTATGTCTCCACCTTCTAATTAGCAAAGCTTTTGCACAAACTCTGAACAAGAAAAGCCAGTGGTTCTGGAAGGCAGTGTGTTGCGTATGGGAAAGACTGGCTCTGTCCTGCTATTTGGCTTTGGACACAGGAATGTCCTCCTTAGTTTCAGTGTTAGAGTTTGTTAAATGAGGGCAAGAATACTCATTTGACAGGATTGTTAAAAGGATTAAAAAGACTATAAAATCCCTAGCACATAATAATCATTCACTGAGCCAATGCCCTCTTTTCCTCTGCAATTCACCAGCCACGGATGGCCCTGCTGCGTGTTTCTGTTCTTCCACTCATTCCCAATAGTTGGCCTCTTCCCCAGAAGTAGTATCTGTCTATTTGAATAGGTTCAGTAAGAATCACACATGGAAATAGGTCGTCGGGGGCCTTCTCCCCCTCAGCCTACCCAATGGAATTGTATTGAAGAAGCTAGACATTCTCTTTCTACCTGAAGAATATATTATCCCTTAAGATTGTGTCAAAAATATTCTGTCCAAGATGCTTCTGAGGGGTTTTAGGGCACTGACCCACCTTCCCACCCAGCCAAAGCCGTACATCCTGCCTCTAGCCATTTCTGTCTTACAGGATCCGCAGACTGTGACATACACCAGGGGACTTGACTTTGTTTAGCCCTGAAGGAGGAGGTAATGAGGGAAAAGGTGAGAATCACCTAGTGCTGTGAAAATCAATGTTATTGACTGTTGAACCAGAGGAAAGGAAAAACAGCCTTGCTGATCAAGGTGGACTGGAAGAAGGGAAGGATGGGAGATGGGCCACAGAGTTTACATAATGAGAATGGGCAGTCAGCCATGACTGAGGGAGTCTCATTACAGATCAACAGTCTGTCTCACCAATCTCTACCCGCCCCCAGCCTGTACTGATCCAATCGTTTTGTGAACCTGTCCTCTAACTTGTTTATCTGAACTGAAACAATGTTTTAGACCTAAGCAGAAAAAATAAGTTCTTTTCCTTAACACTGGGCAAGTCTGAATTTTTCTTTAATGTATTTTTAATTATTCATATATCCTATTTGCATTAACTAATATTTTTCAACTTAACCAATTGCTTTTCTTAAAATTTTGTTATATAATTTTCTTTAGACAGATGTTTTTTATTTCATGTTAAATTCCATTCAATAATGCACTATTTACTACACAGACATAGATACCATTTTGTTAAACAATGACTCTGTTTATTGTACAGATACATTGGTAAACACAGAAGGGAGACTCAATGTTTGCTTTAAAAATAAATGAACTAAGGAAGACATGGAATTTTGTTTCAGTAAAGAAAACGAATATAATGCATACATATGGCACACTAGTAATACACAGTGTTACACTAGTACGACAAAGTCTAATATAATGCATACATATGGCACACTAGTAATACACAGTGTTACACTAGTACGACAAAGTCTATCAAGTATTATACTAGTCATATAGAGTAATATAAAGTAGTGAGAAGATAGGAAACAAAGAAGTTCCATCTGAGAGAAAATAATGACTAGCAGGCCCTGATGGACCAGATATTTATGTAGAAGGGGGTAGAAGGGGTGAATGCTTTTCTAAAATAAAATAACTAGCTGGCTTGGCTCCATGGATAGAGTGTCACCCTGTGGAATGAAGGATCCCAGGTCTGGTCAAGGGCATATGCCCAGAGTTGTGGGCTGAATCCCCAGTAGGGGTGTGCAGGAGGCAGCCAATCAATGATTGTCTCTCATCATTGATGTTTCCATCTCTCCCTCCCTTCCTCTCTGAAATCAACAAAACTTTGAAATAATAATAGAAAAAAATAAAGTAACAGACTGAGCAAAAGCAATTTAAAAAAGAATAATAAATATTTTTACAATGTTCTAGAATTTACAGTATTTTTCATACACATTATTCCATGTATGCTTTGTAACAACCCTACCTGGTGCAATGTGTGTGTTTTGTGCTGTTTTAAGCATATTCTACTTGGAGAATATTTGGAGCTCTCTTGGTTTGCAAAACTGAAACCCAATTTTTAAAATTATAGATTCCAAAGCCTCTATTGTACTTAATTTTTAATATTCAATTTATAATTGTGCTATTCTATTTATAAATCTCGCAAGGTTTTTACAATCATCATTATGGGTGTTCTGACGATTTAAATTCCCCTTAAACATTTTAAACTTAATTTATAAATTTAATATATTAAATTTTCTTTCAAAGTACTCTAGTTGAATTACGAACAAAACTTTCCAAGTTTTAAAATACATTTTTCTACCTAATCAGTAAAACTTAAAATAGGGTGAGTTTTAAGCTTTCTTATACATTTCAATTTATAAATGGTAAGAATTTTTATCTTTAATATTTAAAATCTCAGACAAAATTTAATTCTTTGACATCTAAAAGTAATCTGTTATATATGCAAATCGAGGAAGTTCTCCTTAAAAATACAAATACACAAGCAATTATGCTCAATTAATATTTGACAAAGGAGGCAAGAGCATACAATGGAGTCAAGACAGTCTCTTCAATAAATAGTGTTGGGAAAATTGGACAGATACTTGCAAAAAAAATGAAACTAGACCATCAACTTACACCATACACAAAAATAAACTCAAAATGGACAAAGGACTTAAACTTAAGATGGAAAACCATAAAATCTTAGAAGACTCCACAGGCAGCAAAATCTCAGGTATATGTCATAGCAATATCTTTACAGCCCCTAGGTCAATGGAAACTAAGGAGAAAATAAACAAATGGGACTACATCAAAATAAAAGGCTTCTACACAGCAAAAGAAACCATAAACAAAACAATAAGAAAGCACACTGCATGGAAGAACATATTTGACAATGTTATCTCTGATAAGGGTTTAATCTCCAAAATTTATAGGGAACTCGTTTATCTTAACAAAAGGAAGATAAACAATCTAATTAAAAACTGGGAAAAGGACTTAGACACTTTTTGAAAGTGGATATACAGAAGGCCAAGAGACATATGAAAACATGCTCAAAGTCACTAATCATCTGAGAGATGTAAATGAAAATGACAATGAGGTAGCATTTTACACCTGTCAGAATGGCTATCACCAACAAATCAATAAAGGACAAATGCTGGATGTAGAGAAAAAGGAACCCTCCTACACTGCTGATGGGAATGCAGACTGGTGCAGCCACTGTGGAAAACAGTCTGGTGTTTCCTCAAAAAAATTAAAAATGGAATTCCCATTTAATCCAGTAATCCCACTTCTAGGAATATATCACAAGAAATCAGGAACACTGATCAGAAAGAACATATGTTCCCCTTTGTTTATAGTAGCAAAATTTATAATATCTAAGATTTGGAAATAGCCTAAGTGCCCATCAGCAGAAAAGTGGATTAAAAAATAGTGATGTATCTATACAATGGAATACTACGCCCCTGTGAAAAAGAAGGAATTCTTACCATTTGCAACAGCATGGATGGACATGGAGAGCATTATGTTAAGTGAAATAAGCCAGTTGGAGAAAGATAAATATCATGTGATCTCACTCATTTGTGGAATATAATGAACAACATAAACTGATGAACAAAAATAGATCCAGAGACAGAGAAGCATCGAACAGACTGTCATACTTCAGAGAGAAGGCGAGTGGGGGAAGGGGTAAGAGCTTAACCAAAAGACGTGTATGCATGCATATGAGCATAAGCAATGGGGGCAGGGGGAAGAGTGGCTAGTAGAGGTCAATGGGGGGAAAAGGAGACATATGTAATATATATGTAATACTTTAAACAAAGAATTGAAAACAAATACATAAATTACCAAATGCATACAATTATTACATAATACAAAACTATTAATTTAAAGGTTTAATTTACTTCATTATGCTATAATTAAATTAAATCTTTTAAGGATTAAGGACCCAAGACCATCAAGCAAACAATTCTGCAAATTTTGTGGTTAGTTTCCCAATAAATTTAGAGGGTTTTATATTTTAGTTAGCTAAGATTACCTATCAGGTAGAAATCTTGGTTGGGAGATATATAACTGCAGATAGTGAGGGTGATTAAGGCTGATGTTTCTTACCTCCTCAACTATAAATCTAAACATTGTTTTATTATATCTCAGGAACTCCAAAATCTAAACTAATAAAAGCGAAATAGTAAAATTAACCGTTTCTCTGAGACAGGGTAAGCCACGCCCACCAGCCAATCAGAGTGGCTGTATGTAAATTAGCCCAGGCAAGATGGCGGCTGGGAGCCACAGAGAGAGCAGGGGGTGAGTCATGGAAACCAGCGGGCAGCAGAGTGGGCTGGGCGGGTGCTGGCTGATGCCCTGCAGGGTCCAGGCATGCAGGGACCCGGCCTATGGGGTGGAAAGGCCCCACACCCCAGCGCTGTGAGCTCCGCTTGGTCTCAGAGCTGCTGGGGAAGGAGGCGCGGAGGACTTGGCCTGCGGGGCGGAAAGGCCCCACACCCCAGCGGCTCTGAGCTCCATTTCGGCTCAGAGCCGCTGAGGATCAGAGCTGCTAGGGAAGGAGGTGCACATGGGGACTTGGCCTGCGGGGCGGAAAGGCCCCACACCCCAGCGGCTCTGAGCTCCGTTTAGGCTCAGTGCTGCTGGGGATCAGAGCTGCTGGGGAAGGAGGTGCATGTGGGCACTTGGTTTGCAGGGCGGAAAGGCCCCGCACCCTAGTGGCTCCGCTTTGGCAAAGAGCCGCTGGGGAAGGAGGCGCACGTGGGGACTTGGCCTGCGGGGTGGAAAGACCACCCCTCCCTGTCACTTGGCTGGTGCTGCTCCTGCTTGGGAAGGAGACGCCAGGGACCCGGCCTAGGGGGGAGGACAGTTGTGAGGGACCCAGGCCTGAAGGGGAGGA